>JAPMOR010032846.1:0-100824 GCA_026543865.1 Argiope aurantia | reverse complement strand
AGTAATTACTTTTGTCTTGGGGCCTTGTTACTGGCTGCGAACCACAAGGTTCAGGATCTATTCCAGCCAATTCAACTTCCACAGCATCAATATTTAAAAACGCATAAACAGTATTTATCAAAAAAAAGGACATACATATTTTATTAGCTAAGTTGTTTGTAATATGAATAGTATTCATAGTATTCACCAATAAATATTCTGAAGAATAAAATGTTATTATCACATAAACTGTAATATTTCAGCACTAAACTCAAGATTGTAATGTAAAACTATAAAATATCAGCAAAATGAAAATATCTAAAAAATTTTGTTTGATGCAACATAATACGAATTTATCAGGCTTAGTATAACGAACTATTTTTCTGAATTTAGAATTCAAGAATTTTTTAATGTAATCTTTACAAAGAGTGTTTTATATTAAATTTTACAGTTTTTGCTTTCAATAAAAATATCCTATTATCAAACAAAACAAAAATCTGATGAATTTCACCTTTGATTTTGTTTCTGTTTTAATTATCCGTGTAGGAAAATATTTCGCTTCGAAAGCAGATATCTCCATAAAATCATTGGCATTCTAGACTAAATGAACAAATAATTCCCTGGAGAAATTCCAAAGGAATAATTTCACAATTAGCATTTCGGTCTCTCTTTGAAATTTGCTACTGATTTCCATGGCTAGAATAACTTTCCGATTCGTGTAGAATGTCATGCTTTCAGCTATAATTAAAATTTCGAATAAAAGGCTGCCAAACTCGAAATGCGCATTCAGCTACAAAGTTTGTTCGTTTCATCAGCGGAAAATTGCAGTTGATGAAAGATTCACGTTCGTTGGGAATTCACTTGGGCGTGAATTCATATGCTTCGCGAATTCTCAGTTTTAAATTTAATAGCAGCAATGTTTTGTATTTGATTTGATTTGTATTTTAATTGCTAGTTAATTTTTTTTCTTGAATTTATAAAATAACTATAGATTGATTTTGGAGACACACCCAAAATATACTTCTAAAATAATTCATGCTGATAAAAAAAATTGGCAAATATTTTTCGGTTTAGAAACAAAATCTGCAGGATTGTTTTTTTTAACTCATGTAAAAACATGATGTTGTTTTGGTTTGAGGTTTTTGAAACCTCAAAACACACAAACAGAAAATATCGATTTTCAGGCATCAGTTTTTCCTATTGAGGTTTATTAAAAAAGGATTAAAAAAATGAAAATCCCTTTACTCGAAACATAGGAACCGCTGATTAAGCACTTTTACAGAACTTCTGCTGAATTAAATAAACAAAAAAGGTGGAAACGGATCAGAAAATAAGAAACATATTAGAATGTGTGTGTGTGTGATGATATTTTAATATCTAATTTAATCCAAATTAATTTCCTAAATTTTTGTATAATTCGGCCATGTCGGGGTCATTCTAAAGTGTTCTCTTATTTTCTGATCCCATTCCACTTGTTCTGTTTAATTAATTCAACTGAAAACTGAAGCTTTGTAAAAATGGTGAGTGAAAACAATCCCTCCGTTATAGGTCAACACGTGTATTGAATCGACACGTGGCGGAAATATCATGTTATATAAGACGGGGGATAGTGCATTTCTCGCTCTTCCCCACTTCTGCTTATGTTTCCCCTTGTGGCGGACGTGTTTTGTCCGCACCTTCTTGTAAATATATTATGCCTTCCTGGGATGGATTAAAACGAATTTAAAAATACAAAATGTCTCTTCGATGTCTTTAAATATGCCTTTTGCTTTTAGGAATTATATATAATAAACGACCAAAACGGAATACAGAAATAATATTAACAAGAATTGAGTAATAAAATGTAAAACCGGAAAAAGCTGTCAACTCTAGGAAAAAAAAATGTCGAGATCTGTATGCTCGCGAAAAGGAAGCTTTATGCAAAACAAATTAGGGTATGAAACGTTTGTAGACGTTTTCATGTTTTATGTCCGTGCGATTTGTGGTTATGGGACCACTTAAAAATTCTGGTGCATCGTGCAGGTGTTGCGACGTTGAATGCCTTAAAGTTCACCATAGCACTTCATGTGCGAAGCATCACTTTTGATCAGATTGTGAATACACACTTTTCACCGATTTGAAGTTTTGCAAGTGAATGTGGGTGGTCACATGGAGCACCTTTCCCTACATCGGCTTAGACACGATAAACAACTGCTCCTCTTGTGCAATTTCGTCCTAATATATTCTTGTTTCTGCAAATTGAACTGAATCCCCCCCACACTCCTCTCAAACAGTGGACTGATATTTTCCCTCTTAACTTTACTTAATGTGGTTCGATGACAATAGATGTTAATATTGTTTCTGCATTCCTTTTATGTCATTGATTGTGTTAAATTTAATGTTTTGCCAGATAAGGCACCCTCTAGTGGACATTCTGGAACTATTTATTTATTTTTTTCGAAATTCCTTGAGAGCATCTCGTGTATAGTTCATATACCAAATTTCGTTGCAATCCGTTCATCCGTTTGCGTTGTACGATGATGTTTACAGAGGAAGTTTAATTATAACCACCCTGTATGTATTATATTATGTATGTGTGAGTGTGTGTGTGAGAGAGAGAAATAAGCCCATAATATGCATTCAGTCTTTAATGGGAATTTAAATATTTTTTATTTTATTTAATGATATAAAATGTCTGTGTCATAAAATCTTTCGCTACAATCTGCGACACACCACATTACACTTGAATAAGGTTCATTCTATAAATATCAACGTAAGTGAGGTTAAAAAAATAAATACAAAAAAATCCCACTCGCAGACAACCTTTTCTAAAAATCTGTTTACGATAACAAACCGGGAAATGTCTTTAAAAACTTTTTTTTTCTTCGGAAACTTTTCTTCTCCAGCATTATTTCCTTCCTTTTACTGTTGGATAGTTTTAATCTACTTCAGACTCAACGTTTCTCATAAAATACCTCTATGTGGCGTTTAGAGCATCCTTTTATCGCGGGCTGTTAATGCAGAAATTTACAGCCCTCGAAGAAGCTTCGAGTTGAAATTCTGTGAGCGTGGCTTTTATAGTTCGATGCTCTATCCGGAGATTTTTCTAGAAAACTTCTTTTCTTAAGACCTGTCACTTTTAATTGCTTGTGAACTATAGACTTAAGAAAATGCCTGCTAATTAACATGAAGTAGACTCGAACAGCATTCATGTTAAGTCGTTCTTTTTTTTTCTATTTGTTTGAAAAATTCGGATGGACTTTAAGAGATGACAAGCAACCTGACATTATAATTTTTTTTGTTCTTAATTTCTATAAAAATGCAGATTTTGGATGGTGTAGAAAGAATTATGTTAAGAATAATTCGAATTTAAACATTAAGTTGATTATGTAGAAAGAGTGATTAAAGATTATTATTCCGCATTTAATAGCATTATTCCGACTTTTAAAAACTACACGCTTTATGGGAGTTTGACATGATAAAATAAGTATTAATGAGAAAAAAGGGTCGTCAATTATCAGGGCTACTTTATTGAATTTGTAAATGATGAATAGTTAATGTGCTTTTGTTTTCTTTAAATAAAAGATTTCGGCGTTCCTCTTATCTATCAATAATAATAAAATATTCAAGTTTATTTAGTTAATTTTGTTTGATTTTTTTTTCCAACTTCAAAAGTTAATGGCCAAGAGATTACTTGAGACAGAAATGGACATTTATTTCATTAAAATGCTATAACTTGATAAATAATCGAAAAATCAAAGCAAGAAAAAGCATTACATGACTTTTACTTTCTCGTACATTAAGTATGCAAGTCCATGAACTCAAGGTTTTAACAAATGCTTATATTTCAGAGCTCTCGGAATTTTAAAAAGACATTTTAAAATTACATTTATCTGTCTAAAAATCATAATTTTAAAAAATCGTATTAGAGGGATGAAATTTTGTATCTGGACTATATTCCAAATCTGAAAACTTCCATCAAATTTTTAACCCTTTCTAGGGCCGCGGGAAGTATGCTTCCAAACAAATTTATCAATATTTGTATGAAATTATGTAGGTTGGCATAAGTTCTGAGAAATTTTTTTAGTAAGTCAGAAACTTAGATGCTTCAGTTCTTTATCTCAGACAAAATGATGTGTCTTGATTTGTTTCTTAATTATTAATTAACCAAATTAATTAATTAATCAAATTAAATTTATCTAATAAGCTAAATGAATATCTTTTCTTATTCTAATTTCAAGCCTAAAAATATTTTAACATAATATGACTAGAAAAAAATGGCCTTTTAAAGGGTAAATGAATAATTCGCATGAAGCATGTCTGTCCAGCTGAAAGAATATAATATAACAAGACAACTATAAACAAAGGAGCTAGATATATAAAATTTGACACACATATATTTAAAGTGTAGATATATATAAATTTGGAGCCAAATCTGACTTCATGTAGATTTCTACCGGATTGTGATTTCACAAGCATGTAGATGTGATGAAAACCAAATTATTAATTTAGCAACCAAATTATATTAAAATTCAAATCCAAAAATTCAATTTCAAATTCAGAAAAACTACTAAATCTGAACATAAGCACAGCAAAATAAGACAAAAGATAGGCATCAAACTATAAAACCAATTTGAAAATAAAATATAATTGCAAAGAAAGCATACCAATTGAACTTAAATATTCTCCAACAGAATTTGTACTAAATGACATGAAAAAAATTAATCCTACTCCTGAATACAAGTTTAGTTATCAAATTTGAATATTTCCGCTTGTAAAGCTGAAACAACGCTTGGTCTAAGCGCCTCGTCATGACATGAATTAAATTGTGCGATATCAGCGCCATGTATTAAATTGAAATAAAATCTAAAAGAAATAAATTAGAAAACTTATTTTCTATTGTTAAAATAATATAGATAAACCCTCTCTTATTAACACTTCTATAATAGTTTTTAGGAAAGTTATTAAAAGATAAGTTTTTAATAGCATTGTTATTGCCTCAATATAAGAAAATTTTCTTATTAAAAATTTTTATATCTTGTTAAATTGTAAGAAAATTAAGTTTTTGTAATTTTTGGATTTTGAATTAGAACGACAAATACTTAGTTTAATTACTTAGAATTCAAACTCATCCCTTTTATCATAAATGTCCACCACAGATTTTATATTATAAATTTCTATTTTTAAATCCAAAAACGTAGTCCCATTCGACTCAATAGGTCAACTTGCTGTTTGAAAATTCAAAAAGTTTCCAGTTTTCATTTAAATATTATATTTTGTGCTTTTCTTTATTTTACAAACTAAAAATAAAACATGAAAGATTATATTCACGGTTTACATCAGAAATCAGAAACTGAAATTGCAGTACCACAAAAAGCATCACACTTTTAGAAGACAGATTATCTGGACATTAACTGTTCGGATAATCTATCAGAATCTAATGTTATCAAGAAAAATCGCTCGTTTAGAAAAGTTCATAAACACAGAAATCAGGACTGGCATATGGCTATAAAAGTAACGTAGCACAAATATCTGTTATAATTTAATGCTTAAAAATTCTTCATTAAGGAAACCATGAACAGAAAATAATGCATAAAATATTGAACCGATATTAAACACAACCCCTTATCACGATTGTCTAGACACTCACCAGAAATTGTTAGTATGTTTAAATCGGTAAAAGTAGTCTCCCTGAATAATTCTCACATACTTTCCAATAAAAGGTTTTACCCCTCCCTTCCTCTTCTTCATTAAATTATGGGCCTGCTAAGTTTAATTTACTACTATAGAAGCTATACTGGTGGAAAAAAAATCCCAACACCAAGAAAGACTTGTGTTAGATAATCAAAATTTGGTAGGCGTGTTTATACATCTGAAAGATGGCATCGATTCAAATTTCGCACTTCGCTCATAATTATGGCGTTAGTAGCGTCACTCAGAACTTGCAAAAAAATGCTTTAAATGCGTGCTTTCAAGTGCATGAGAATTTTTTACCTTTGAAATTCGGCGTATTGAGTTGATGTTAGCCAAGAATGCCTTTAAGAAGACGAAGAAGCCATTATCAACAGCTCTCCGAGTTTGAACGAGGTAGCGTAATAAGACGACCAGAAGGTGGATTTTCTTTCCGCGATATTGCAGAAAATCTTCGCCGGAATGTGCATGATTGTTGGAAGGAGTGGTCAAGGGATGGTACTGCCTGAAGAAGACCGGGTTCCAGGCCACGTGGCACTACTAAGAGGGAAGACCGTCGTATTCGATGCACGGCTGTGGCGCATCGTACTGCGTCTGTGACAGAAATTCGAGCTGAAGTTGGTACCACAGTGACACAACTAACTGTTAGAAATCAGTTACTTCTAGGACAGCGTATATTTCACTGACTCCAAGCCATTGCCGTGTGGGACGCCTATTTATCAAGCCAGAGTTCATTGGAGGGCGGAGTGAAGATCTGTTGTGTTTTCTGGTGAAAGCAGGTTCTGCCTTGATGCCAGTGATGGCAATGTGTTGGTCTGAAGGAGGCCAGGGGAACGCCTGCAACCAAACTGTCTGTGGCCTAGACACTCTGGATCTACACCTGGAGTCATGATCTGGGTAGCAATTTCCTATGAAAGCAGGAGCATTCTCGTGGTTATCCAAAACAAATTAACTGCAAATTTGCACATCAGTTTGGTAATTCAATCTGTAGTGCTGTCATTCATAAACAACATTCAAAGGCGCGTTTTCAAACAGGGTAATGCTAGTCCTCATACCGATGTTGTAACTCAACATTCTCTACAGAATGTCGACGGGTTACCTTGGTCAGCTAGATCACCAGATCTGTCTCCAATTGAGCACGTATGGGATATCATTGGAGGACAACTCCAACATTATCCATAGCCAGAACTGACAATCCCAGTATTGACAGAACAAGTACAACAAGCATGAAACTCCATACCACAAAGTGACATTCGGCACCTGTACGACACAATGCATGTACGTTTGCAGGCTAACATTCGAAATGATCGCGGATACACCGGTTATTAATGTAACGACATTTCATATTTCAAATACATTTTCTTGATCTTAAATTAACCTACAACCTTTAAAATTTAATCAATTAAGCATGGTAACTAAACAAATGCATTGTTCAAATTTCATTACTCTACAATAATTTTTTCTTGGTGTTGGGATTTCTTTTCCGTCAGTGTAAATTTAAGCCAGAGGATTTAATGAGCATCATATGCTGTATATAGGGCAAATTTGAAGTAGAATTCACTTTTATTCAATTATTTGAAAAATAATTCATAAGTTTTCAGCAAGATCACTATTCCAATTGAATTATTTATCTATTAGAATAGCTATCATGGTATTCCTTCAGAATCATTGTTTTCATGAAACCAGTGAAAATGATCTCCCAGAAACTTTCTCGCGTGTTCCCAAACAAAGGCTTCAACAATTGCCCCGCATAAAAGTGTGACCTTGAGTAAGGACGCGAATGCTTTGCTTGGCACAATTGAACAATATTTAAGAAATACCGATTTATGGTTGGAGTCTATACTTTTTAATGAATCTACCGTGCAAATATATATTTTGGACATATTTTTTTCTTGCCGATTGAAAACTGGTTTCATGAGTTCCTTTGACACGGAATTACAATTTGCACTCAAGAGATCACAACTTAATTTCATTGACTTAGTCATTACTCTTATGAATTCCTTTAATTACCCGCATAAGGAAGTAAAACTCATTGGGTCAACCATTTCAGAGATATGGTTCGAAATTCAATAAGAGAATGCATTTTAGATAATGAACTATTAACTAAATTTTTTTCTGTCAAGTTAAGTTTTGTAGCTATCGAATTTGATTGAATAAACATCCAAATTTCCATTGATTGAATGCAGTTCAAATTTTGATAAAAATCTAAAACATTGAAGACTATATACCAAATGTCATTTGTCTAGATCAAAGTACTTTTGAGTTATCGTGCTCATGTCAAAAACGTGTTTTTCGAATTCAGGAGAGCTGAAAAATGGATATTCTGCAAAATCGCGCGTTCGAATATCTTTGACGATTTTTGACAGCGTTTTTACTATAGTTCGAGAAAATTTAAAATACGTAATTATTATAATTCTCGTGTACGAGAAAATATGAAATAAGAAATAATGAGAAAAATGTAGCCTTTCTTAAATTATTATTGCCTGATCAAACAGAATGACAAAAAATGATATCCTTTTTCTCATAAGTTTATCTCAATCCGCCGCATTTTCTAAATAGTTGTATTGGAACTTATCAAATTACCTTAGTGAAATTCATAAACTTCTTAAATCCAAATTAATTCTTAGAACTTACAACAATCATTAATTCCCATATTTATATTCTCTCATCTTCCCATCTTACATTCTCTTATGCAAATTCTGGAGATTCTTCAAAGAAATTAATTACATATTCAAGTAAAATTACCTTCAATGTCGAGCCTATTGGAAAAAGAGATTTTCCGAATTCCATTTTAAGACATCTTGAAATAAATGTAAATGGAATCGCTCAAAGAAGTTCCGAAAAGATATAATATGGTTATATTTGAAAAATAGTCGAGTATAATTCAGGGAAGACATTTCTTGGAAAAATCAGGTACAAACCCTCATCTCTCAAGTACAATTTTTGAGAATATTTCGAGATTCCAGATTCCTTTTCTCTTTAACAGTAATTCATCAGAGACTATAGTCACTAATGAAGCGAAAACTACTTTTAAACGCAATTATAATTAGAGATAGAAATTATAACTATTCATCAAAGGAAGGAAATATGCAGTTTCCTCAATAGAGTTGCACTGTTGTTGTTGGTACATGAGAAAGATAAGGGCGTCTTTTGGAAAAGATAAAATAGGACTCTTTCTTGAGCTAAGTAATGGTAGATATTAAATAAAAATGCTTAATAAGCCTCATTGTATTAATTTAAAATAACGAACTTTTAAAAACACAAACGACTCTATGGTAGGAAATATAAATGCATATATTTAAAGAGATTTCAAACCATGCCACATATTTAAAAAAAGTATAAAATAAAAATTGAAACAAACAGAATATTTCCAGTTAAAAATGGAGCTACAAATTATAACCATGACGAATTTTCTCTTCCCCATTCTGTCATAGAATCCAGTGTAAATGAAATAAATCGTCGAATTCACAACTTGGAGGCAGGAACTAAGATTGATTCCTAATTACCCTCACTGGCCAATATGCAGTCCTTCTTATAATATGTACGTCCTATCATGGAAGTTGTAACTTGACTCCAAAGCTTTAATGCATACATCTGGGAACCAACCACGATATATGGAGCTTCTCATTCCTATATTTGATGTGAGATTTGCAAATCCAAAGGATTGTGACTGTTTCTACCATCAAATAAAGTGAAAGAGAATAACACTCCAGAAGAAAGTGTGCAACTCATCATTACGGCATTGCGAATTTACAATAATACAATGTAATGCATCTGTATGAATGGCAGCATTATAAATAGTACGCAGCATGACTGAAATAATAGCAATTGGTTTCCATATCAATAAAGAAATGTTGCAGTACTTAAAGTAAGCAATCAAAAGACTTCACATCCAAAGCTATATGAATTTCCTATGTATAGCAACATTGTAAATCATACTCAGCATGACAGATACGATGGCAATTAGTTGCCATATAAACAATAAGCTTTTGAGACATTTAAAGTTATTACTCAAAAGATTTGACAAACGAAACTATAATCCTATGTTGTTATTGATGCAACTATCTTGCACTCTTTTGTAAACCTGTATTACATTTATCACGTTTTGTACATATTATATGGCCCATCCGCTTTTTTATTTAATTCACTGGCAAACAACTCCTTGTAGAAATTATCTTTTGAGCTTCAGATCTCATAATCAATGTGAATTGTCGTTCTTTCTGAATGCTTAAGCAACACTTAAAATTTATTCCCATAACTTCAGAATCATTCTATGTGCAATATTCTTTAGTATTCATAATTTGTACAAATCAAGAGCCCAAATATTAGCAAAATAATCTTCATATTTAGTTATTTTCACTAAGCAGTTTTCACTGACAAAGATTTATCAAGTACTTTTACACTAATTTTCATTATGTGATAGGAAAGCATGAGTTCTCCAGTATAGTAAATCATTGAAAGAAAACGGCTGATAAAAAAACAACTTAAATTTCTCAATTTTATAAAAGAAGAAGGAACTTTCCCATTAAAAAATGCAATATTTTCTTCTATCTATTAACTTAAAATCTTTAAAGGGAATTCGATTCTAGTAGAACCAGGCGAGAAGAGTTCCAACTTCTTGTTCAAAATATCATAACCTAATAATATTTAGAATCGCTTTTCCCACCTTGATAATCAATTTATAATTATCTAAAATCATTTCAAAATAATTTTTAAAAAAGCATTGATTCCTTGACACGAAAATATTTTGATTTCGTAAACAGCATCGCAATCATTGAGATTAATCTGTAAAACTATTGACATAATCTCTTGAAATTCCACTCATTTCCTTCTCGAGAACAACCCAGTCCAATCTTTAAATCAAACGATTAAAACTTTTCACCTGCACTTCTCCCCGTCTTTCACTCCGAGCGCGATTTATTAGGGCAGGTGTGATGAATCCAACCATAAACATGTGTAACTGTCCAATGGAAGAGTAATATCCAGTGATAATTTCGAATTGCGGGAACTTGCATCATTAATAGTTAGCTATCATCCTTCATCAAACCGGGAGAGATGATCGCCAGCATTTCATCTTCGATACAGCTTGGGTTGATTATCGATCTTTTCATATCTCTCTGAGCAGGCTGAAAGAACTCTTTTATCTGGGAATGCAATTAAGAAATACATTTCAATATTGAACAAATTTCTGATTATTTCTTACAGAATATCAATTGATAAAATTCGGTCGCTACCAGCGTAAAAAATAACCTATATGCATTACCATTTATGTTTATAAATATGAAGATAAAAATATAATAATTAGGAACTTCGGAATAGTTTTGAAATACTTCATTTATTTTGAAGTTTATATAAGGAACACCTGCATGTTCCTTTCTGTAACAGAAATATATTCATTCCACAACTTAATTTAATTTTACTTATCAATGTTACCGTTAAAACTAGAAAACAGTTAATGTGCAGATTACCTGATTTGTTTCGTTAAAGAGCGGAAGCAGAATTTTCCTCATTTTAACTAGTTGTGCATATTAGCGGCGTCCGTAAAGTCCAAAAATTTTTTTCTCCCGTTTCCTTTCACTACTCCTTCCCTCTCACCCTCCATTTTTAGTTTGCAAAGAAAATATTAGCAGTTTCTAATTTAAAGCATCCAAATATTGATGAAAGTGCCACTGTGAACATTAAAATACCCAAAATAGGCAGAGCAAAAATTAATACCCGCTCGATTTTAGCTGTGGTTTTTTAGTAAAACAGAGGATGGGTTTTATAAACTTGGTACTAAAACGGGTATTTTAAAATAATTGCATGCGAAATATGTATTTCAGTGTTTGTAAAGAGAGATTTTTAAAGAAAAAAGATGTCCTTGCTATAGAAATATTCTTACAAGCAACAATAAAGCAATTTCTTGATACCTGGCAGGGTTTTAAAAATGTGACTGCAAATCTAAATATACCACAAAAAGGTGTGCTTGCCTCAAAAACCAACTGCTTTTATACTCAAAGTGTCGCCAATCTTTATATTGAACTAATAAGTAAGAATAATTTTATCATATGTTTCGCAAATTTATTTCCTTAATTGTAATAATATGTGTTGGGATGAAGCGATCGGACTATTTTTCTCGCGTAGTATCTGTGTGACTACGCTTCTGGCGCTTCGTTCCGGCACCATTCCTTCCGCGAACATGAATCTGTGTTCGTAACTGTCAATATCTGTGTTCTTTTCTTTTCGTTTTCAATGTCTAATAAATGTGCGGTCTCTAAAACCCATGCTGAGATTATTGAAAAGTAACAACAAATTGGTAGCAGAGCGTGGTTCTGGTTCGTGGTAAATGTTTCGTTAAAATTTCTATGTGAACTGTGTGACTGAAACGAAACTGTCAAAAACGAAACTACCAGCATGGATAAATTAAATGTCCCTGAGCTGAATGGAACTAATTATTTTATTTGGGCATTGAAAATACAGGCAGCACTGAGTTTGAAAAGATTGTACTCTGTTATATCCGCGGTGAAACCAAATAACCTAAGTGAAAAAGATGCAGCAGAATGGAACCAGAAAAATTCTGATGCCATTGCTTATATTAAATTATCGTTGTCAGACGAACAGTCCCTACAGTTCGCAGCAGAGGAAAATGCAAAAATTCTTTGGGATGAAATAAAGTCAACATTTACGAGTCAAGCAGAAGACCGCAAAATAGATGCCGGCAATGAATTAAAAAATCTTCAAATGAAAAGTAATGAATCGGCCAATGATTATGTTGACAGAGCAAGAGGAATTGCTTTCGAAGTGGCATTCTTTAGGACTGGATGCCACACCTTGGGAGCTCGTTTACTATACAGTGCGCGGACTGAAAGGAAAATTCTCTAAAGTGCGAGAAATTCTCAAAACCCAACGTGACAAGTCAATGGACGAAATATTAGAAATTTTAGGTGAAGAAAAAAATACCTCTAATTCGCCGACGAGTACTCGCGCAGAAGGAATCAATGCGGAAGGGTTTTATTCTACACTGGTGTACAAAACTTAAGCAATAATGCAAATTTTAAGCAGATAACCATGAAATTGCAGAAAAGGAGTTCTTGCGATCAGTACAATAAATACTTAATTCAACAGAAAGGTCATGCGTATGCAAATATCAGGAACAAAACATCATAGGAGACGTAAGCGTACGCAAAACACGTGCGGAAGGCGCGCAGCTCAACACTACAATAAAAGGAAGGACGGAGACGCAATTAAAGACATTCGCTGCAAGTGCACGTGAGTTAATTCGTAAAATATGGCTAGAAGAAATCATCTGGACGATTTCACACGTGGAAGAATGATCGGAAAGCTGGAGGAGGGGCGTAGTGTGACCAGTGTAGCTGAAGAGTTCAGAATCAACAAAAGTGTCGTTTCGCGCGCTTGGAATGCCTTCCAAACCACAGGTACAGTTGTGAGAAAGGTTGGTGGTGGCCGCCCCAGGAAAACACCTGCAGTGGATGACCGACATATCGTCCTGCAGGCGAAAAGAACCCGAAACCAGTCAGCAAGCGCCATTGCTCAGAAACTGTGTGAAGCAACGGGGCGACAAGTGTGTTTTACTGCGTCCAGACGCCTTCACAAAGGTGGTCTATTCGCCCGCCGTCCTGAACGCTGCATCCCTTTGACAGTTTCCCACCGGCGGCACCGTTTAGAGTTGTGCAGGGAGCACAAAAACTGGACATCTCATCAATGGAGTCGTGTCCTCTTTACAGATGAGAGTCGTCTTAGTGCCACAAGCGATTCCCAACGCCAGTTGATTTGGAGAGAGGTCGGGACACGGTTTCATCCCAGTAACATCACGGAAAGAGACCGTTTCGGTGGTCCTGGAGTTGTCGTCTGGGGCGGCATTATGATGAACATGCGGACTGAGCTCCACGTTTTCGACAGAGGTTCTGTAACTGGAGATCGCTATTGTCAGGAGGTGATCCTTCCCCATGTGCGTCTGTTCCGAGGTGCCATTGGATCAGACTTCGTTTTTATGGATGACAATGCACGGCCACACAGGACTCATGCTGTTGAGGAGCTCCTGGAAAGTGAAGATATCACTGGAATGGATTGGCCGGCGTGCTCCCCTGATTTAAATCCGATAGAACATGTGTGGGATGCTTTGTTGAGACGTCTTGCGGCACGATTACATCCTCCTGGGAACACCCGACAACTTAAACAGATGCTGATTGAGGAATGGGCACTCTTACCTCAAGAACTGTTGGACAATCTGGCGCTGAGTATGGGGAGACGGAACGAAGCAACCATTGCAGTAAGGGGAGGGCATATCTCATACTAAGTAACATCTGCTTGCTGTTCTTCCTCTTGGACAGACAATCATGTGTAACGATACTATGAGTTCAATAAAGCCTTTTTTTTCTGTTTGATTCCATACTGTATGCATAGTATTCATGTCTGCGGAACTACGCTTTCGTCATTCTTTCAGAACAAAATGCTGTATCTCATTTCTGAATTTCATGTCTCTCAGATGATTTCTCGTGAAGTTATGGCAAAAAACATACCTGTTGCTTAAGTTTTGCACACCAGTATAGAAAAAACACAAGTTCTAGTGTAAGGCTCTGTTACATCTGCAGACGTTCAAATCATATCGCCAAGGACTGTTTTTACAGGAATAAAAATACTAGTCGAAGTGCTCCATGTAATGAAAAGAATCAAAGGAAAAATACACAACACCGTGCCAAGCAATCTACGAAACGACGAATTGTTAGTGATGTGTTTACTACTTCTCATCAAGAAGAAAGCCCAAGTGATAAAATATGGTTGCTGGACATTGGAGCTTCTTGTCATATGGCCAGAGACAGTATGTGGTTTGGAGAAATAAACCCTAAAACAAGAGATATTTATTTAGCAGGTAAAGATTCTAAAATTTTGTGTGAGGGAAACGGAGCAGTTAAAACAAAAACTGTAAGTAATAATCCTAGAAATTTAACAATTACTAATGTTAGCTATGTTCCTGAACTAAGATATAATTTATTGTCAGTAACTTGTTTGTTGGATAGGGGTTGTAAAATTAAATCGAATAATAATTTTATGTTGATTTTTGATAAAGATAATAATTTAGTTACTAAAGTATTTAAAAATAACAATAGATTAGAATTATATTTGGAACCATTGTATAATTCAGAGTATTATTTTTCTAAGCAATCCGCTAGTATTTATGAGATTTGGCATTGCAGATTATGTCATTTAAATCCTAAATATATGCTTAAAATGAAAGATTATATTGATATTAATGGTACAAATGATTTTAGATGTGAAACTTGTGATATAAGTAAGATAACCAGAAAAACACATCCTAATATTGAAGTAAATCATTCTGAAATTCTTGAGTTGATTCATGCTGATCTGTGCGGTCCTATTCAACCTGAATCATTTGGTGGCACAAAATATTTCATGATATTGGTGGATGATTTTTCTGGCATATATTTTACTTATTTCTTAAAGAATAAAAATGAAGTGTTTAATATATTATCGCAATTTAAAGCGAAATATGAAAATTTTACTGATAAAAGAATTAAAAAATTAAGAACTGACAATGGCTTAGAATTTGTAAATGAACAACTTGATACTTATCTTGCTAATTCAGGAATATTTCAAGAAAAAAAACTATTCCATACAGTAGTGAAAGTAACGGTAAAGATGAAAGAGCGAACCGCATTCTTTTAGAAAGGGCTAGATCTTTATTATATGAAAGTTAGCTTCCATTAACATTTTGGGCCGAGGTTTCCTTTACGTGGGGTTCTAATGTAACCCCACGTAAAGGAAAAGAAAAAATACCCCTTGAAATTTGGGCAGGTAGAAAACCAAAATTAAATTATCTTAAAAAATTCGGCTGTGTGGCTTATTTTCACGTTCCGAAAGTAATGAGAAATAAATTTGAAGTTTCAAGAAAACGTGGGATAATGCTAGGATACGCTAGAGAAAGAAAGGGTTATCGAATTTGACATCAAAAGCCGAAAAATAATAGAAGAGATATCAGTTAAATTCAATAAATCTTTAAAAGGTAGTACTTATTTGGGGAAAACGAAAGCAGAAACTTGGGATATTAATCCACTGCTTGGAACTTCTCCAACGGCATGCAAGATTAAAAAAAATAAAAAAATAAGTGAAATATCTTGTTTAGAAATTTCTGACGAATCGGCAGAGAATGAGAATAGTGATTCATCAGTTCTATATCGTAGTAGAACTTCGCGTCAGACAGACGCCGCTATGGAGGATGAAAACGAAACACCAGATGTTGAATCAAGTAGTAATAATATCGTAAATCAGATTCCAGTGACACCTTCGGAAAGATTCAAATCTAAACAAATGTCAGCTAATGTAGTTAATAACATTCCGAATACATAGAGGCAAAAAATAGTGCTGATTGAAAGAACTCGGAAAGAGCAATGAAAAATGAATTGGATTCGTTAAATAAACATGTGAAGCTTAGTTATTTGCTATTTCTGAAATATGTAAAGACATTATTTGGACTGTAAACTTATTAACTGAATTAAACTGTAAACAATTTATAAATAATGCTGTGACTTTAAACTCAGATAGTCAAGCAGCAATTCAATGGATTAAGTGCACCAGGTCTTCAAATAAAGCAAGACATATGAATTTACGTTTTCATTTTGTGAAAGATTTGTTGGAAGATAATGTAATTAAATTAGAATATGTTCAAACAGAATGTTTAATTGCATATTTTCTTACAAAAGCTGTAAGTGAAGAAAAGCTAAAATATTCTGTGAAAAATATGGTAAAACCCTAGATGGGCCCACCTCTTGGCGACTTATTTGAAATCTCGCCAAGTTGACTACTAATTGAATATTTGTTACTATTTTTCAATTAAGAAACAATACTTGAAGGCCAGAAATAATATAAAAAAATAAATAAATAAATAATTATAAAATAAAAAAATAATAAAATAAAAATATTAAATAAATAAATAAAATAACTATAATTAAACTAAAATAAATTTTAAAAAATCCATCCAGGTTGATTATTTAATAATAAAATAAAATAAGAAATAAATAAAAATAAAAAATAAATATATAAAATAAATATAATAAAAAATAAGAAAAAAAAACCGTCTAGGTTGCTACATTGGCGACGTTATCGCCACTCGTTTGGCGAGAATTCAAAAAGACGCCAAGAGGTGGGCTTTGCTAGGACCCACCCAAATATATCGCTAATTTCTTAATTTTTTGTATTGTTTTGTGTATTTAATTTTTATGTGTATTATAAATGCTCGAAAAATGTCACTCGCGGGAGGGGTGTGTGTTGGGATGAAGCGAGCGGACTATTTTTCTCGCGTAGTAATATCTGTGTGACTACGCTTCTGGCGCTTCGTTCCGCCACCATTCCTCCCGCGAACATGAAGTTGTGTGCGTAACTGTTATCATCTGTGTTCTTTTCTTTTCGTTTTCAATGTCTAATAAATGTGCTGTCTGTAAGAACCATGCTGAGATTATTGAAAAGTAACAACAATATGTTAAACCGTTTGATTCTTAGTATTGAAGTTTTTCAATTGATAGATAATTCTGTCAATTAATGGGTAGACTGTCCGATTATATTGATTCTTTAGATATCAAAAAAAAAATAATCCACATTTAATTTAAGTGTACAGAAACGTTGCTGTTGTTTTAGAAAAGATCTTGCTTTCAATTTAATCAGCGTATGGTATGTAATGTGCAGATTATCTAGGTAATTCGCAGATTACCTGGATAGTTTGAGATGAAACAATTTTCCGCATTTTAACGATCATCCTAGTTAATGTACATATTAGCTAGCTAATTTGCAGATTAACTGATTCCTGCACTTTAATGGTAACTTCTATACTAATAAGAAAGCAAGTACTCGTGCGTGCATGTGTGGTGTGCGCGTTGGCGTTCTACAAGCAGATCGTTTGACCTTCAGTTACTAAATTTGATATGTATATGAAAATTTTAAAAAATAAACCAAATATCCAAAATAATAAAACCAAAATTCAAGTTGCTATCGAAGAAATAACTAGGTGCTAAATTTTCTAGTTCTAGGCTCAATGATCTGCCCTGAAGATGTTTTGACAATTTTTCCATCCGGTATATCGTATGATACAATGTTTAGATAGTATATAATCAGCATATAAATATTATCATGTTAATAACTAACAAGGTAGAATAAAAAGAAAAAAAAACATTTACTTGTTTTATATAAGATATTTTGCAATATATACATATGAAAACAACTAGCTCTGAAATGATGAAATAAACAACATAGATCCATACTATTTTAGTAGCTATCTTTAAATACCTCGAAACTTGACATTAGTTGTCAGATACTCAATTTCTCCGAAACTTCAATAAACCACCAAAAGAATGAAACTGTATCTTTTTGCTTCTAATTCATGAATATAAAGAGAAACTTTTGGAAACAGACAAATAAATTGCTCAAATCTGGCAAAAAACCAAGTTATAACTTTCAAACTCATTTATCAACTAAATAATTCAACTTCTATCAGATAAATCTTATGAAAAGAGAAGAATTGTTATATATCACATAAGAAATAAATCCTATAAAAATTGTGTTTGGATACAAGTTTCTTGTATCTTAGTAAACCATTACATTCATTTCCTATCAAATAATCGAAATAGTTTTGCATCTTTTACGTATCTTGTTCATTTAAAACTTTGTTGCGTTCTACTTATTTCATAAAATAAATGTGTGGGTTTATCGAAGAATGCAAAGATCTTCTCCGAAATATTCCAAATAAGAATTAATGTCTGTAAATTCGAACAATATTTTATATATGGGATTTTCAGAACTTAGATTTACGTTTTGAAAGAGAAAAAAAAAAATATCTGCTTATTTGAAAGCCAGCACTTGAATAAATTGAAAGCGAAAAAAATAATGGAAAGAAAAAAAAGAGAAAACATGAAATTGATAACTCAGATGGCGGTTTGACATAGATATATACATTTTAGATTCGAAAGCCCTTGAACCATACAGGAACCGGCCAGAATCGTACATTTATTTTCGCATGGGTTGGGAAAAAAATGGAAAAAGTTTTTCACGCCCTGCATTTTTTTTCTTTCTTTCTCCCTGAGTGCTAAGTTTACCTCGATACTTCAGAAAATAATGTTTTCGCCTTCAAATTCTGAACAATAATAAACATTTTCCTTAGAAAAATGTATCAGAAAATCGAACATCGAAACAAAATTCTATTCCATGTTCTCGAACAGAAGATACATGGGAGATATTTTCGAAAGTTTACGTTAGGGTTAACAATTTAAAGTGAATTTTATCTAAAAATTGAAAGCTGTATTGAACGGTGGCTTGAAAACATATTTCGAGAGTGGCTTTGTTGTTGTTTATAAAGAAAACTATAACTGTATACAATATTAGAACACAATAAAACGTATAATTACTTGAAATCGATATATTATGACGATGAAAGATAATCATGTAATGTGGAAAATAACTGTGGGTTAGTAAAAATCCAGATAATGTTTCATAACTTTATAAAAGATTTATTTAGAGTCGTGTTATTTCTTTTTTTATTCTTTTATTAAATTTAAATATCTGTTTTTTTAATGAGGCATACAAAAAAATTATTATAATCGTCAAAAAATTAGGACTCGAATTTTTGATGAATTTATACGATTCAGAGCAACCTTAGTCCGAAGAACACATTTTGATTGTCAAGTATGTCTGTCAATGATCAAGATAACTCAAAAACACTTGAGTTAGAAAGATGATATTTAGTGCATGGGTCTTTACATCAAATTTGTAGATTTCTTCATCAAATTTTGAACGAAATTATTTTGGAGGAAATTCGTCTCTCCATTTGTACTAGTAATTACACGACTACACTACAAATTATAAAGAATTGTAAGAGAGAACTATAAATTAAATAAAAGAGATAGATAGATAAAATTTAGTATACAAAATGCGTATATGTTTCAAGTTTAGTTTATATTAACGTCCCGTTTTAAAGCAACACTAGGGCTATTTTGGGACGGACCTCGTAATTTTTAACCGCGGTCAGATGACGAGGACGACACCTGAGTTGGCGCCCCCTTTCCCACAACACGCCACATCAGCGGGAGGACGTCTCGCCAGGACATTAACGTGCACCAGACCCACTTACACGACGGTTCTTCGATGGAAGCGGGAGTCGAACTTGAAACACTCCGGTTCCGAAGCTGAGTCCTTACCACCAGGCTACCGAGGCCTGTGTATTTATATCAAGCTTGCAACCGAATTCGTCAAGGATTAGACCGTCTGTCTGGTATTACTTTTGAATGCATGTAAACTCGATAGTTCAGAAACACCATAACTCATATAAATGAAACGTGTATATAATCTTCTGACCATAATTGCAGTACTGTGTCAAATTTTGGTTTCAACCAAACTAAGAAATGGTGGCCAAATACATATATGGTTTGCCGACATTTGTGTATTAACAATATAACAGCAATTAGTCGTTAATAATGAAATAAAGCGTACACGATCGATTGCTAATATGTTGTTTCCTGACTATCATTCACTAATAAATGCGGGTAATACACAAGTGTCAGGATTTTTTTTCTTTTTACTATTCTACAAATTATATATATCAAGTATAAAACGTGTTCACGGCCTCGCTCAAGGTCAGTAATTTTATACGAGGAGGGAAATAACGTCTTCATTAGATGTTTTATGCGAAATTTTCAGATGCTTCATGCGAAATTTTCACATAAACCACTCCCGCTGGTTTATAACTTAAGTCCTTTTTTATATTTAATTTATTTTTCATTATGGATAGCATTACAATGCTCGTATAAAGGTAAAAACCATTTTATTATTACTCTTATGTTTTGCACATAACACTATAGCTTGTAACTCCATGCATGAAGTAAGAAAATTCCATATATGTAGTTATATGTTAAATTTATGAAAAATTATTTTTCGCAGAAAGCTGACCCAAAACTAGAAATAAACTTGCAGGAAAAAAAAAGAATGTTTAATTTTATATACACATACTATTTAATTAATACATAATAAGAATATACATATTCCTAAATATAGATATATGAAATGATACATAGTTGCATAATACATATTAGTTAAACAATTTCTACTTAGAACAAAGTAGATACATATTAGCGCTATAAAGAGCAGAAGTTAGAATTATTGAATTTGCGCATATATTATTTTGTGCGTAGAAATGGAACTGTGGAAGGGATTTTTAAAAATCTTTGTTAGAATTTTAATTAATTAAAATATTTCATTCTAAAAGTTAAAGAAAGTTAAGTGAAATTTAAAACTTTTTGACTCTCTTCGGCTATTACTTGCAGAAATATTATTATGCAAAATTTATATTTATTGCCACAAAAAAAATTTAATAAAAGAGTCTTTTAACTGAAAACATTTTAATATTTCCTGAATTTCTAGAGCTTAAATTCATTGACTCTTCAATGGAATTCAGTTTCTTATTGATCAAATGTCCCGAGATCAATGAAGTCCGGGAAATCATATGAAATGGAAATGAGTTTCATGTTAAAACTTTTCCTGCTTAGTTTCTTTATTTATTGATAAAAATGTTATTTATTCATACGTTATTCATCAAGGATTAAAAGATTATTCTGCTTCATTATAAAAATTATTACAAATGTCAAAAAAAAAAAATGTTGGGCAAGACAGCTAGTGTTTGTTGAGATTAGGCTCTTCCAATTAGCCAGGATAATTTGCAATATTCGAATCCTTGTTATAGTTTGAAAAAAAAATCAAAATTTTTAATGATTTTATTTCGTACTAAGCAATAAAACACAAATATTAATATATTAACAAAAATATAAACTTTTTTCATCCAAAAAGAATTTTCTTCTTTCTGCAGCATTATCATATAATGTTGATTTTAATATCATTAATTTTCATCACGCATAACTAATTCCATCATTATTGTAAATAGCATTACTTTGTACAAGAATTGTACAAGTGTTGCTGATTAGTGGTATATGAAGAAACTTGTAAAGTGTTGGATAATTTTAACTTTAAGAATCAAGTTGGGTAAAAGTTAAATGATTAGATGATCCAGACTGGCAGAAACATTTTTGATTTTGTAGCATTTTATTTGACCTTTGGAGAAAAAATTTCTCCCTCTCTCACAAGTCCAATCACAGTTTACTGGTACAACGTTTAAAAAAATCCGGGCTACATGAATATTACGACACTAGACGCTAATTTGGCTTAAAAAGAGTAAATTGTGGTAATCCTATTTCTACTTATTCATACATAACTAACCAAATCCTAGCTTCGTGAGAAAGAATGAACTTGCCATCTACTGCTAGTCAAAACGATCAAGAGTACAAACGTACAGTGGTGTATTTCGGTTTAGACAAATTGGGCATGTATAGCTAAGGCTGCTATATGGCAACCTATGACATCTGAACTAAGGAAGTAGGTAGGAGGATTAAAGACAGTTATTACGCACCAAATTATCAAATATATAAATATGTAAGAATTACAAATTATTGAATTATAAAATACTGAGATCGCAATGTGTATTCATATTGAATTAGTAAACTTTTATTAAATAAATTTATTGAATTATTTATTTATAACAATGTATCTACTATTAATTAAACTGATTATGATCTTTCCCATTTCATAGATAATGTGATATATCGGGTGCGGCATAAATTCGTGCAAACTTCAAAAAATCATAATAAAAAAAGTAATGTTCGAAAAAAATGCGGTTTGAGCGATTATGTTCAGAGGGCCTTTGGATTTTGTTATTTCCATTAAAAAAAGTGTATTTAGAAAATGACCGATAGATGGCGCTCACACGTCATACAGAGACGGTTATCCAAATCAGGAAAACAGAGCACAGTAACATTATAGTACATTTTATTTTAAAGCAAAAGATGCTCAATATGACCGCCATCACAAGGTATTAAGTGAGGTTTGTAAGATGGCATCGATGCCACCAACGACAAATTGAATTGCACCTTCCAATTCCATCAAAGTGGCAGGAAAGCTCCGGTAGACACGAGACTTTAGGTATCCTACAACCAAAAGTCCTCTGGAGCAAGATCTGGTGATCGTGAGGGCCACTCATTTTTACATTCTCAGCTTATCACTCTGTCCTCAATGAATGTGTCTTGGAGGAACGTCTCAACGGAACTAGCAACGTGGGGCAGGGCATCATCCTGCATGAAAGTGACTGAAGATAATGCTCTTCGTGGCTGCAAAGCAGGCATAACGTGGTCACGCAAAAGTCTAAGATAGCGTTCTGCAGTGACGGAACAGGTTTTCCAACCGGATACCGGACAACGCTCTTCAAAAAAGAAAACGCCTAGAATGAAGAAAGCAGTCAAACCGCACGAAACAGTCACATGAGGAGAATGTAGTGGTTTAGTCGTGTACGCACGAGGGTTTGATATTGCCCAGATACGACTGTTTTGCGTATTGACGTCGCCATGCAATGAAAAGTGGGATTCATTGATCCACGTGATGCTCAGTAATCATTCTGGGTCACGTTCCATTTGTGCAAGCACCCATGTTGCGAAAGCTTGTCTTTTCTCACAATCTGCTGGCAGCAACTGGTATAATGCCTCTATTTTGTACGGATGCAGTTTCGTGCAGATTTCGTGCAGAATGCGTCGGATTGACTTTTCCGGAATTCCTGTTTCTTTACCTGCTTCACGTGCACTGCAACTCTCCGTTGAAGTCTCGGCTGCCACATTTCTCATGACCCTTTGGTTAACAAGGACGCGGTCAGTGCTGACGGATGGTCTGCCACTTCGTGGACGATCCTCTAATCTTCTCCTTTCCTTAAAACGGCGAACTGAATTCAATATTCCCTTCAATGAAATTGGGTTTTTCTTCGCCTTAATTCCTTTCACCGTCCGTAACTCGCAATGCTTTAGTCATGGTTTCACCGTTCTTATACAAGAGTTTAACCACTAATGCTCGATCCGGTAGCGATACATGCTACTGACGTCGAACGTCCATTTCCAGCCTTGTGTTTTATAGCTATGCTGATTTGTAACCGTTTCGGTATGACATGTGAGCTCCATCTATCGGTCATTTTCTAAATACACTTTTTAAAATTTAAATAAAAAAATCCAAAGACTCTCTGAACCTATTCCCGCAAACCAAAATTTTTTTCGAGCATTACTTTTTTATTATGATATTTTGAAGTTTCCACGAATTTATGCCGCACCCGGTATTTTAATATTTCATTTACCTGAGGTTTTTTATTTCTTTATAATTTATCATATTAATTATATGCTTTAATTGAAAGCAAAGACTGCATAAATTAATAATTATGCTTAATACTTTAGGAATTTTATTATTTTATTTACTTTTTCAATTATATAGCATGTATAACAAAAAATAAATAAAAACACGTATTTTAACTAAGTTAAAATATATATTTTAAATTTTTACATGCTAAATTACTAAAATAAGAACTAAAATGCATCATTAATATGTTTATTAAGTTGTAAATTCTTTAAAATATGTATCTGAATTGATCAATTATTAGAAGATGAGTTTCTAAATGTTTATTGATCGAACACAACAAATTTTATAATCTGTTTTCTCCACTATCTGAAAGTCAGTTGATTTTGTGAAACATGTTCAGGAGAAAGTAGACCACATATATGTGTATCTGGAAGGAAAATTATGAAGTGTCTCAGAAGGTAGCCCGAAGACATCAATCAGTTCACAGCCAAAGCACCAATTAGTATACTAAATTGCAAAGAACTTAAATTACGAACACAACTAGAGGAAAGAGTACATAATATCCGTTTTCTTGTTTATACTCCATACTCATGTAAACCCCCACGGCTTTGGTGAGCATTTCCAAAATAAGACACTTGTAATAAAGGAAAAAAAGTAACATTTTTTGCAAAAATAATTTATACTATTATAAAAAAAATACTGATCCGATTCAAGACATTTTAATAAAACCGAGTCTATGTATGTTGGAATAAAAATAAGATGCAAGTCAGGAATGAAGACTTATTAGGAAACTGAATTTGCCCTAATGGCGTAAATCCCTGACAGAATTCTTTAGCTTAGTGTCAAGGTCATTTCAAAACTTCACCAAAACAAAACTATAAAAAAAGTAGAAATAGAGCAGCAAGATGTAGAATCCTTTCGCTTATTTGGTTTACTCATGTAATCCACTAGCATTTTCGAAAATATGACAGTCACGACAAAGAAAAATTTAACCTTTTTTCGCATAAATTACAATGACAAAAAATATTGATCTGATTCAAGACGTTTTAATAAAAGCAACTCCATGCAAGTTGGAATAAATATAAAACGCAAGTCAGAAATGAAGACTTGTTAACAAAATGAATTTGTCCTGATGGCGTAAATCCCTGACAGAATTCTTTAGCTCAGTGCCAAGGTCATTTCAAAACTTCGCCGAAACAAAACTAGTAAAAAGTAGAAATAAAACGACAAGACTCTACCAATGTAGAATCTTTTCGCTTATTGTCTTTTCTTTACATTTCGTTGTTTTTCTCAACAAGAAACGAAGTCCCAAGAGTTTTTCCGAATCTATCTTTTTGTATTTATTAAGCTGGAGGGTAAGAAGGTTGGTTCTAAGTTAGTTACTTTTTTTCGCTCGACGACGTTAGTTTATTTATTATTGAAAATGCAATCCTTTTTCGCTTCAGACGAAGGTGCTTACTGAAATGTTCTTCGTTTTTTTTTGCTTCACTTTTTTTCGTTTCTGGCTTCCTAATTGAGTGTTAGAAGATTATTTGAAAAGATGTGGATGAACTTCACTGTGGTTCATTAAGAATTGAAAAGCAAATATTAGTGACTTTCTATCTGTATCTCACTAGTTAAGAATCAACTAGGCCGACCTTAAAGCTACTGAATAAATAAAAGCTACTGAATCAAAGGAAAAACTTGTGATGTAACAGCATTGGTGGTTCTTTTTGCTTTTCAAGTTGATTTAATGAAAGATGGTTAGAACTATCTAATATTTTCGGAAATAGTTAACCTCAGGATTATATTTCTCTGATTTGAAATTGGCATTTTAGGAAATTTATTACATGTATAGGCTTTTAACTATACGAATTTATAAAAGAGTTTTGATTCCTTGAATAGATTATTAGTTGGGATTTATTCATTTAGTATTTACATGATAAATAAATCAATTTCATTTCATGTATTATATTTATGATGCAATCTGTTTTTGTTTCTCATGTTTCACTGTATTTAGTTAGGCGGTTCGTGATATATATCTTTATAATGGTTTATATGTAATGTCGATTTTCAAAAGAAAATAAAAAAAACTCAATTTAAAAAAGAAAATAAATCTTATTTTGCAGCGAATAATTCTCGAAAGACATTAAAAAGTAGTAAAGTAAACAGTAACAGTTATCGGATAATGAATTCGGGATTAATAACTAAAACGAAAGGTTAATTACAAATTAAATTTTCATTATTCGTTTCTGTAAAATCGACCATTATGGTATCATTTGATACCGTACAGCAACATTTTCAGAATAGGAATTTCTTACAGTCTTAGAATTTTTACTGAAAGGAAAGTAAATATAAGTATTTTTGATCACCTTTTTTTCTTCTTCAACAAAGTCGAATTTCTTTTAAAAAAATGATGCGAAAATTTATCTGAAATTTTCATCAATTACTTTCTTTCGTCTAATATGTACTACGGTGGAAATCCAAATATTTCTCTCAAATTAAATAAAGGTAAGGAAATGTTCAAAATAGAACTTGTAAAATTTACTACTGATTTAATTAAGCTATAATTGTACTTAATAGGTTTTGTAATGTCTACAAATTTTTAATATACATTTTTTTTTGAGACTAATAATTTCTTATTTAAACACGACTGATTTTCGATGGATTTACAACCGAACCACACTGAATTCCAGATGTAATTCATACTTTCAACTTTCATCATAAACACTCTAAAGACATAATTATCAAGTAGAGAAGTTAAATGACATAAGCATAAAACTTTTTCAGCAGGTATTTCTTTTACCTGTCAAAAAAGTTCAAATCGTAATTAGACTTATATTATCTTGAGATTACTCAATGCCACTTTCCTAATTCACTTTTAAAACCCTTAGGCTAATCATAAATATTTCATTAGGTAACTTCAATGCAAACATTTTATCAGTTTCACTTTTATTTGAAGCCCGAGAGAGTGTTAGTTACACTGAGCATGCAATGAATGCTTTGAATGAACTGAAAAAATTGATAGACAGAAAAATAAAAAGCCTAAACTTTTTTTCATTTAACGATGTTTCGGAAAAGAAAACTGAACCTGCTTTATTATTTTTTTTTTCTTATTTCATAAACTGATTCAGTCACTTTTTAAAAAAAGTAAGAGAAGAAATCTATATTTCACTGCACCACAGATACTTCGTCCTGAGGGCCAAATGTATTGAGCACATCGTTCAGTTTCTGCTGCTAAGTGCTAAGATGGTCTGTCAAAGCCATCTTAATCAGCAAATGATTTACACCTCTAATAAGTCCTTTAGCTAGGATTGCCATATTGAATCTCTAAAAATACATTTTTATCGCATTTCACCACATTTTTAAAGAATTTGGATGAAAGAACTTCGATCAAGCCCTACTTTTATTTTTAGCTTTTTTGGTTCTGTTTTGACAATAATTGGAAAATGTTATTTAAAATAAATATTAACTATTCTTTTTATAATGAATTTTAATATTATGTAATTCAAATGTTCGAACTTGTCGACCCTGATTTCCAAAATATTTTCTAAGAAAGAAAAGATTTCCGCTTTATCATTTCCTTATCTGGGATCTGGCCCAATTTACTTAAGAAAATTCTTGTTCATATCAAAATAAGACATGTTAGTCACTTAACTGAGGATGATCAGCAGTCATCTCAGATGAAAGCCATTCGTGCCTTGGTATAACGTGAATTAATTAGGCAGGCACCAGGACCCTGCCTAATTAGAAGACCATGCAGGGACCATTTGAATTCAAACTGTCTGCAAGGTAAATAACAGAAATTATGGTTATGACAGCAATTCTTTATGGAAATAGGAGTTCCCTCTTAATTATCCCACACACCTTGACAGAAAATTGCTCTTCCAGTTGGTGAAGAAACAATACTGCTGCCAGTATTAATCTCTATTCCAGTAGGTGATTTCTTGTAGTACTATTGCCATCCAACATGTTCTTCAGAATGTCGATACATGACTTTGATCTGATAGGTCATCAGCTATTTCTCCACTTGTTTTATTATGAGATATTATTGAACAACAGAGTGGGATCTTCTCTAATTTTACTAACCAAGTGCAACAGGAATGGAATTCTATCTTTCAAAACGGAATACACCACGTAAACAGTACAATGCAAAGAGTATCGACATTTTTTATTAACCTACTAGGTCACCAGATCTTTTTCCATTCGTGCATTTATGAAAATTTTATTGGACGACAAATCCAAAGTCATACACAATCAATAAGAGAGTCGCTTATTTCGCTAACAACAAAAGAGTAGTGCAATATGAATGGAACATTTCCCAAAATGGCATGCGGCACTTATTCAATGTAAAGAGAAACCCTTTTTAATGTTTGCATTCAAAATTGTGGGAACTGTAGTGGTTATTATTGAACCACCATTTCAAATGACTAATTTCTTGTATACTTTAAACTGTGACCTAGAATCATTAATGAAATAATTATATATCCATTAGAGAATTTATTTGTCCAAATGTCATCCCTCTAAGATAATATAACTTTGATGGACTTCGTTTTTTACTAATGTAATTGAAATATAAAACGAAATACATTATTTATTTTGTTTGAATGAATTAGTTACTTACTTTTGTTTGCTTGTTTTCTTCGCTAATTCTTATAGAAGCAATTTTTTTTAATAAATAATTCTGTTTAAAATAAACTAAAAATTATTTTACGAAAACTAATTAGAATATCGCAATGCTAATGAGAAATAACATACTAATTATTTTTTCTGTAAATCTGGAGGGATTAATGCATTTTGTGTATATTCCTTTTACCTTCATATTTGTTTAAAGCAACCTCAATTTATTTTTGAAAAATTATGAAACTAGAAATGTTTTAGAATTATAACAAGAACATAAACTTTTCAAATCGGAAGGAACTTCATTAAAAAAAAGTAATAAAATTCATCTTTCAACTGATAATATGTTCCCACCAAATTCCTCAAGATAATAAAGCAAAGCTGTATTCTCTTGGGTATTTCCTATTTAAAAATGAACCGAAATTCATTCCATATTTCACAATAATAATATCGTAACGTTAATTGTTTGCTTTTTTTCAATTCCTTTGAGATGCATAAACAAAGATATATAAATAAATCTTTCTATACATATAATTATTTATCCCTTTACAAGTAAAAAATTCAGCTCTTCCTTTAATTGCTGTGTATTTGTCTCTAGATTAAAATAACATCATTATCGCAAGTTTACTTAAGATATACTTTAAATTTTAAACATTTTTATTCAATAATGATGTTATAGTAAAAAAAATTTTAAAATATGTTTTAGTATGAGGATTTATTATTATCTGATTCTCAAGAGGGAGTTTTACCTATGGCCAAACGCAGATAAATTAATTTGAATTTATTTCAATAAATACAATTCGGAGAATAAACAGCGTAGGAATAACAGAGTAGTAACAAATACGTGTTACAACTTTGTTTTAATTTCTTCTTATTCGTCGAAAAAAAAATCATTTGTTATCCCATGATGCTTAGTTCTTTGTTGCCTTCTCAGGAGTCGAATACTTGATTTAGAGCTAAATACACTATGGAATTATTTTTAAATGATGAAAAAATAGGTTTTCAATTAAAATTAAAATTGATGAGATATTTAATTGAGAGATCTGGATCTGTTTATGTATTCTTGCATGTAGGCAAAGTATACTTTGAGTGAAGTTGTAAACAACTGCAAAGCTAAGCATATTTGGTTTCATAGCAATTAAATGTGAAATATTTTGCAACAGACATTTTTACCGCATGGGAGATGTATGTTTTTCTAAAATAATTTTGTTAAAGAGTTTAAAATTCATTGAAATTTAAAAAAAACTTCATAACTTCATATTATAAATGAAGTAATTAATTTTCATTTTTAGAATTTTTGATTGTTTAAAAAAGTCTGAAATTATGACTTTTTAATTCTTTCAAAAATTTGGAAAAGTCTGAAATTATGACTTTTTAATTCTTTCATTAATTATTGTTCTTCCTTTTAATGCTTTATTTATTAGAAACAATGAATTATCAAATTCATAAAAAAATAAAAATGCAATTTTATTAATATATTTTGCGCAATAAATTTCTCTATTTTGAATATTAGATTTCATATTAAAGTTGTTTGGAAAATTTTTAATTTAAATTCTTTAAATTTATATCAAGTTGCATTATGTCTGCGATAGTTTTTATTAATTAAGAAAGCATCCAGAAAAAAGAAATGTTATTTATTTTTTATAGAACTATAATAAATCTTGTGAGATTTGATTGTAGATAGACAAAAATTTGAAAGAAACGTGAAACTTCCGAATATAATTTAAATATCTTATAAAACAAATTATGCACCTAATTTCAGATTCATACTACTGTTAATTCTTAATTTGATTATTGAAATAAAATCCCGGCTTTAATTTTTAACTCCAATTTAATCTAAAGTTTATAGCCGTATTCAGAAGAAAATCTGCAGCTAGTGACAATTTATGGAATTACTGAGAATTAAAAATAAAAGAAACAAAAATATTTTTCATATTATGTATCAAAATTTGCCTTTCTGAAATAATTTAGATTTAATTTAATATCGCAGGTATCACTGAAAATAAAGAAACAGAGTATATTAAATTTAATAAAAATGGAATGATATGAGAAGAATATATCTTTTCAAGTGTAGAGCTCAACCTCGAGTTCGAATTATTTGATGACTACAATGTTTTCCCTATACTAAGTATGCGAGAAAGTAAAAATCCTTCAATTCTTTTTTTGTTTACAAGTTATGTTCACATGTAGACACAATTAAAAAATTGTCTTTTTGGATTCAAGGAAGTCTTAATAATGGAGATTTATTCAGAATCTCCAGGTGAAACTTTTTAACGATTGTAATATTTAACTTTTTAGAATTCTTATTTGAAAATACAAAAAATAAAATGCTCAGAGTGTTTTTAATTCAGTGCTGTTAGATAAATAAAACTGTTTCAATTCTTTTATCGTTATATGTTTCTGCCCTTCTAGAAAAGGAAAGCAGAAATTTGAAAAAGAAAGAAAATTAAACCTGAAATTCGCTAAAAAATTGTTTACTTTATGCACGACGGTAATATTTAAGGTTTTGCGAAAATATAAAATATTTTGTGACAATAATTTTGTTCGTACATTTTAATTTTTTTGGCATTATATATTTGCTTTGATTATTTAAAAAAATACACATTTTACTGCCATGTTTGGCAACACAATTTGAAATATTGTTTACCATCGACGAAAATATCGTCTGCTGCAAAATATTTGTGATGGGTCATTTAATCTTTATTTCCAAGCTTAAAATAATCCTTTAAATGTAGTAAACAATTTTCTTTCTGTAAAATGTCACTTATTCCTACTCAGTTACTAGGCGTGAGAGATAGGCTATGTGTGTATTTCAAATCCTGCTTTCTGGTATTTCATTTAAGAATTAATTAAATTTGCTAATAGTTTTGAATAACATGTTTTGGTTAAATTAAATTGTACTAGTTAAGTTAAAAGCTTCTTAATTATATTTAATCTAAATATTTTCTCTTCAAATAGGTTTTAATTTGGTTTGATCAGTTTGTTTACGTAAGAGTTCTGTTCTAGAAGTGGAATAATTGCTTAATGGACAAATAGAATTTCCGTACCTTTGATTTTTTCATTAAATTTTAGGGTGGTTTTATAAACATTTGTTTCCATTATTTATATTTTGTGTTTGTACTGTACTACGTATGTATTAGATTTTTCTGAGGAGATTTTGTCAATATAACAGACATTATAATATTTTATGGTCTAGATTTGCTTATTTTCGTATGTTTTTAAGTGTTTTTTCTTTTTATATTTATTTTGCTTTTTCTATTTCATTTCCTTCAAAAGTATTATTAATTTTCTAATTTTTCAGTGTTGTAATTTTATTTCTTCTAGCAATTTTTTTCTCCTTTCCTGCGCTTTTTGAATAAATTTTCATTTTTTTTTCTTGATAAGAAAATCATACGAACAAGAATATTTTGAAGTTGAGTTGTTAATATAAAATTTAGATATTTACGTATTAATTATTGTGCCCTTATTATAAGTATAAATTTTAATATTTATACTTATCATAAGGGTAAAGTATAAATATTAAAATTTTTTCTTATGAAAATTGAATGAATTCTTATAGAAAAACTGAAGAATATCATATACATAAAATATTGTTTAGTAATTCATATGCCATCTAAATCAGTTCTGATTAAAATGGTATTTTACGTTGATAAATTAGAATTCTGATTAATTTTCAAATTCCTGTTAATATATGATATTGATTCCGATGTTTTGACAATTGAATTCCTGAAATCTTCAGACATTGGATTACGCTTCAGGAATTCCAAAAGGCAATTAAACTAGTACAGGCATTTAACCAGAATGAATTATGTTTGGAATAAATGCTGTGCATTCTATCGGCCTGAAATATATATAGCCCTTCCATCTGAAGAACATCTTCTCCCCTAAAATATATATTTTCAATTTGTTTAAATATCAAGAACATTATGGGTGATAATTTACACTCTATGTTATTGTTTGTAATAGTAATAGCCAATTTGTAACATTTAATCGATTTAATGAAAATAAAATACATAAATAATTCATGAAATGTTACAAATTCGAGTGTATGTTATAAGAAATGAATGCCTTAGTCATCAATCGTTTTCAATCACAAAGTTACACTATTACTTGAATTAACTGGCGTGAAGAAAGAAAGATAAAAGGAATATAATTAAGTAGTTTGATAAAAAGATAGAACGAGGAATTGTATTTTATGTAACTATTTTTTAAAAAAAGACCTGATTAAGTGGCTTGTTGTAAACATGGGACCAAGACTAATTTGGAGTAACTAGCACAAAAAAAGAACACTGGACTTCAAAGAATAAGGGATTGGGCTCCATTACAAATAATAAAGAAACCGGATATTCTCTCTAGTACATTATATGATGATTGCTTGCATAACGTTGTTACATTGTTATAAGAATTATACAGTGAATTTTGAAACTCTTGATAAAGAAAAACAGATCTTTATTCGACAAGAAAACATGAAGCAGAGGACGTGCACAAAGAACAGGAGTTAATAAAAAGCACAAGACAGGCAGACCGAAAATCGTCAATTTGGGAACTACAATAATGATCAAAATACACAACTTGAGGACTCGCTCCGGAATTCATGCATCAAAGAAAGAATTGACTCTCAGGTTATTGTCTTATTCAGACAGAAATATTATAAAAGACTTGGTGCGTGGCTTAACACGCATTGCCAAATTTACTTTAAATTAAAGTATTAAAACATTTCTAATTAATGAAAACTGCCAGCCATGTAGATAACAAAAATAAATTTTAATTACAAATTAAATTAACAAATATAGCTCATGATACATTGGCCGTACATCCATCGACCAGCACGAGGCAGAAGTTCGGAGCAAGCCGGCGAAGCCAGGAAGTGAGTCACTGGTTTTCGTTGGAGAGCAAAGTTCATCTCCATAGGTATGATTGATGCTTTTCGCCAGATGGCGAAACAAACAGTAATTTATCGCCTGTTTGGCCGCTGCACACTCCCCCCGCAGTCTCATTGGAAATGGACATAACGACGTGGGGGTCGAACTTGTCGTCCTGTGCGAGTTGTTTGCCTTGCTGGAGCGAGGATGGATGTCTCAGCTGGAACTGTCTTGGTACACTTAGTAGTGGAACTTGCTTCTTGCTTGGCTGGTGGTACACTTGTACACTCAGGAGGAATTATAAAAGCAGGTTTCAGACGGTCTATGGAAATGGTATGGGAAGTTCCCTTGATCTCGAGATCAAAAGTTTTCTGTCGCCTGAAAAGAACTTTGTACGGTCCATCATATGGTGCTTGTAGGGGTTTACGCACACCGTCATGTCTCACAAATACATGTGAACACACGTTGAGGTGAGGATGCACAAAGATTGTTCTTTGTCCATGACAGGATGTTGGAACTGGTCTCATCGTTGCAAAATGGCGTTTTAAGTCCTCCACGAGCTGCTTGGGTGATGCGTCTCCAGGTGTTGGATCGAAAAATTCACCCGGTAGTCGCAGAGATTTGCCGTAAACCAGCTCAGCAGTCGTCGCTTGTAGATCCTCTTTGAAGACGGACCGGAATCCTAGTAACAAGGTGGGCAGTGCTGCAGACCACTGATCCGTGTTGTAGGCTTTCAAAGCTGCTTTTAACGGACGGTGGAACTCTTCGATCAGGCCATTGGCCTGAGGATGATAAGGAGAAGATCTGATCCTTTTAATTCCTAGTAGCTGAGAGAGAGCACGAAATAAATCACTCTCAAACTGTCTGCCTTGGTCAGTAGTAATTCTTACAGGACAACCAAATCTGGCTATCCAGTGCTTAAAAAAATTTTGTGCTACTGTCTGTGCTGTCATGTCTGGAATTGGTACGGCTTCTGGCCATCTGGTGAACCTATCTATCATTGTTAAACAGTAATAGTTTCCTTGAGAAGGTGGTAGAGGGCCTACAAGGTCCAGGTGTACATGTTCGAACCTCTGTGATTGGTCTACAAATTTTCCTACTGGGGTCTTAGTATGGCGAATTACCTTCGATTTTTGACACGGGATGCAATGCTTAGCCCAATTGTTGCAGTCTTTTCGAATGGAAGGCCAAATAAAACGCGATCGAATTAATTTTGAAGTGCTGCGAATGCTAGGATGAGATAAATTATGTAGTGATGCAAAAATTTGTTGACGAAATGATTCAGGAATATAAGGTCGAGCTGTACCTGTTGATACATCACAATATATGGGAGTTTCGCAATTTGGAAAAGCAATTCTTTTAAATTGTAAAGTTTCAGAATTATCGATTACATTTTTTAATTCCGAATCAATTTGTTGCGCTTGTGCAATTTCGTTATAATCTATGGGATTTGGCATGTTTATAGCGTTTATCCTCGAAAGTGCATCTGCTAATATATTCTCAGAGCCCTTTATGTGGTGAATATCGGTAGTAAATTGGGATATAAAATCTAATTGTCTTGCCTGTCTGGGAGAGCATTTGTCCAAGCGTTGCTGGAAAGCGTAAGTTAACGGCTTATGATCCGTAAACAAAGAGAAATTTCTAGCTTCAAGCATATGCCTAAAGTGTTTGATGGCAGCATAAGCTGCTAATAACTCTCTGTCGTAAGCGCTATAGTTTCTTTCTGCTGGAGAGAGTTTCCGAGAAAAGAATGCGAGCGGTTGTAATTCTTCATCTACTAATTGAGACAATGTCCCTCCGATTGCAAAGTCTGAAGCGTCGACTTGTAAAATCAATGTGGCATTTGGTTTTGGATGTGCCAATAAAACAGCATTTGCGATTAATTTTTTACAATTTTGGAATTCTTCTTCCGCTTTATCTGACCAGTCCAATTTTGTTTTATCATTCTTTTTTGCTCCTTTTAAATATGTAGTTAAATGTACCTGATGTTTTGCTATGTTCGGTAAAAATCTACGGAAGAAATTTAAAAAACCTAAAAATCTTTGTAGATCCTTAACTGTTTTTGGTTGTGGATACTTGAGAATCGGTTCAACTTTATCGGGTAAAGGTTTAGTTCCCGAACTAGTAATTAAATGACCTAAGAAAGGAATTTCTGAAACGCCAAATATGCATTTTGAAACATTTATGGTTAGTCCATATGTGTTTAATCTCTCCAGTACGATTCGTAAATGAGCTTGATGCTCTTCTTGGCTGGAACTAAATATTAAAATATCATCCAAATAGACATAGCAAAATTTGATATCCCCTAGGATTTCATTCATAAATCGCTGAAAAGTTTGTGCTGCTCCACATAGTCCAAAATTTAAGAATGGGAACTCAAACAGTCCAAATGGTGTACAAACTGCAGTTTTTTGTATGTGATCCGGATGCACTGGTATGTGAAAATAAGCGCGGACTATATCAAGTTTCGAAAAAATATTTTTTCCATGGAGTGCATTGGAAAAATCCTGGATATGAGGTATGGGGTAACGGTCCGGTACAGTACAGGCATTCAATCTCCTATAGTCACCCACAGGACGAATACTGCCTGAGCTTTTGGTAACGACATGAAGGGGAGATGACCAAGGTGATTTTGATGGCCGGCATATGCCTTGATCCATCATGAACTGAAACTCTTTTTTGACGGCGTCATACATTTCTGGATTTAGCCTTCTAGGTTTACTATGGAAAGGCGGACCGGTTGTTTCAATAAAATGCACCGTATTATGTTTAACAGGTTTTACCCCAAATGTTAATTTTGTTAATTCTGGGAATTCTTCCAAAATTTTATGGTATAGTGATTCACCCGAAATAAGTTTTAGAGACGTATAATCTGTTGATTTTGAAATTATTCCGGGTTGGGTAAGTTTAGTAATATTATCAATAAGTTTGCGCCCTTTGAGATCTATTAATAGATCAAAGGTTTGTAAAAAATCCGCCCCTATTATTGGAACAGGCACATTAGCAATTAAAAATTTCCATGGGAAATTTCGCCTGAGACCTAAGTCCACATTTAATAATTTAGATCCATAAGTATAAATTTTGGAGTTGTTAGCTGCAAAAAGTTGCAGGGAATCAGGTTTTAGATTTTTTTGGTTTTTGTTGAGCGGTATGCACGAAACATCAGAGCCAGAATCTATCAAAAATTTTAAATGGGATCTCTTATCAAAAACATGCAAACGATACGATTGCGCGGCTGCCGCCGATGTAGGTTGATCGACAGCCGCTATTGGGAGTTTTCCTGATCCACGTTAGTTGAGTACGAACACGGCGATACGCACTTCAGTGCCTTTTCTCCGAAACGCGAATGATAATAACAGAATTTTCTCCCACGATCACCGGAACGCCCGCGAGAAAAACTGCGCCGTCTGTTTTTCCGATGGAACGGGCCTCTGCTTCTGTCTCGGGAAAGCCGTTGTACCTGCTTACTTAAAGCGGCTATTACGCTTCGGAGTGCAGTAAACTCATCCTGAGTGGAAGCTTTCCGCATGGCAGTACTTTCCGCGCCTCGGCTGACGGCAAAGACGCTGTTTTCTGTTGAGGAAATACGAACCTCGGCAATTTTGTCGCCCATGTTGGCCAAATTGTCCAGGGGTTCAGAACTTATTGATAAAATTGCCTGCATTTCTGACGGCAGTCTTTGCAGCCATAAAGTTTTGAGAAAATCGTCTTTTATGCCTGTGCCACCACCGAGTTCGCGCATCTTTCGGAGTAACTGTGACGGTTTATCGGCGCCTAAATGTAATTCAGAAAGCAGTCGACGGATCTGTTCATTTTCCGAAGCGGAAAATTCGGCTATAAGTCGAGCTTTTAACGCATCATATTTGTTGGTGTCGGGGGGTGCAAGTAAAATATCAGCTACCGCTGATAAAGTTTCCGGATCAATAGACGCAATTAAATGATTGTATTTTGTAAGATCATTAGTTATTTTAGCTAGAGCGAAATTGCTTTCTACTTGGATGAACCACAATTTTATATTATTCCTCCACAGCGGCGGTATTTTCACCGAAAGATGGGACACCTGCGACTCTGTCGGAGCGTCAGCATTGACAGTTTCGTTTTCTGTATTAAGCATTTTTGGTTACTCGAGGTGGAAAATGATAATTTTTACAATAATTACGAGTATTAGAAAAAGTTATGATTATTTAAATATACTTTTTTTTTTAATTATGAGTTAAGAATCATAATAATAAACATGGTAGCCAAAACGAAAGTAATAAGAAATTAATACTTCGAATGCAAAAAATAACAAGAAAAATAATACTGAATATAAATAATACGATTTCTTCGCCAAAATAATGGAGAAATGAAATACTGACCAATCACAGAGAAATGAAAAGAAAATTCGAACACATACCTGGTCCTTGATGCATTATTACTTCTCGGCACGATTATCCAAAATAATCCATAATGGTTGGTAAGTATGAAAAATAATTGAAGAGCTCAATTACTAAAAACTGATTTGAGCATATTTTAGAAATTTCGAGGCTGGACTTCGCAAGTTTTAGAAAAGTAAAAAAGAAATTGCCGGGTCACCAGTTTGGTGCGTGGCTTAACACGCATTGCCAAATTTACTTTAAATTAAAGTATTAAAACATTTCTAATTAATGAAAACTGCCAGCCATGTAGATAACAAAAATAAATTTTAATTACAAATTAAATTAACAAATATAGCTCATGATACATTGGCCGTACATCCATCGACCAGCACGAGGCAGAAGTTCGGAGCAAGCCGGCGAAGCCAGGAAGTGAGTCACTGGTTTTCGTTGGAGAGCAAAGTTCATCTCCATAGGTATGATTGATGCTTTTCGCCAGATGGCGAAACAAACAGTAATTTATCGCCTGTTTGGCCGCTGCAGACTCATCTACAAGTATATTTGGTCTTAATTGAATTATATTAAAATTTCTTGCAAATTCCAGAACCTTCATTTTTTTCGTTGTAATCTCCTGACTTAACTGTCACCAAGACTTCACTTAATTGTCTCAAAATCTGTTGCAAGATTTGGAGATCTTGGTCTCCCATTCAATCAGCATCCACTAAAAATATCTGTAAACCTCTTTTTCTTAGTGATGCCGCTAATATTGTAGGAAAAGCGAATGAATAATTAATACCATATAGCATATAAATAAAAACATTTAGGAATTATGGTACTTTTTTGCATATAATCAGATAAACAGATTTTCTTATTTCAAATGTTTATTACAGTATGATACAAATCTACATATTTAGTAGGAAGATTCATACGAAATCTCACCACTTGGATTATTGACTTTGTTTCTCATATATCCTTTTTAATTCGACAACCATTAATTCAATATGTTTTAACAAAAATATCTCTAAAATTCTTCTAAATTTGGATATCTAATCTTTATATAGTATACTTTCGAATACGTCAATGTAAATAATATAAAGAAGATATTCCTTTATAATATTAACAGCAAAGCGGTGATATGATAAACTTGTTTTTAAACATATTATAGATAGGATATTTTGAGTTCAAACCACACTTTAAAAAAATAGATTTTAAATATTGAGTCTTCATGAGCATTTAAATATGTCGTGAAGTCTTAAAGATCCTTATTTTTGTTTGGTTTGTTTACTCACAGATTTTTTCAAATAGTTGTCTCATTGTATTACGACTCAGAATTTGGGCATACGTTTTCAATATCTGTAGTGCAAAGTTTTTGAATTAAGCCTATACAATGAAATAATTTTGATTTTTAGTAAAAGTTTTATGCTTGATTTTATTTTGTATATTTTTTCCTCCAAATGTTGCAAAATGTGAGATACTTCCATAAAACTTGAAGTAAAATTATGCAAGCAAATTTTGGGAACCGAGTAATTTTAAAATATAAATTCAATATTATTTTTTTATCTAAAGTTTATCTTAACAGAATATTGAGTAATTAGATAGCGAGAAAGAAGAAAAAAACTATTGCATCAGCAGCCATATATTAAATTTTCAAAAATAATAAAAATAAAAAAGAAATATAATGAAAAACAGAATTAGAACTGCTGTAATGCCGATTTTCTTATTGAATTTTGATGTAGCAAAAATTAATTTTGTGTGATTATATACTCTATGTTCTGAAAATATTGAAGAAAATTATTAAAATTTCGATAAATTTTTAATTAATTAAAATTTGAAAATCCTCGGCCTAGAAGTAACTGCGGGCCAGATTTGGTAGTTCAACATTTAAAAGTCTGTCCTTTAGAGTGTCTTTAACCATATATATTTCATGTATAAGGCAATTTTAAAATAGTCTGCCAGCCCAAGACTCTATAAAGTAAAATTCAGAAAGTATGCAAAATAAATGTGACTATCATTGCAGTGATGATTTATAATAAATCGGGAATTTTGGATGTTTTAACTTAAGATAAATATTTACTTAAAAGAAATAAAAAATCCATGGACAATGTTTAACTGACAAAGTTTAAAAATGAAAGGAAATATAGATCATACGGTAATGACTTGCATAATGGATTAAAATTTTAAATTTTCAACATTTAAGAGAATAATATTTGAAGTTATTATCACATTTCATAAGCTATAAGTGGAAATTCATGTCAAAATTGAAATATATTAGAAAATCACATGAAACATACTGATCATGGAACAAAGAATATTAAATTGGCTCTTGCCGAAATGTAAAGAAAGTTTTCAAGTGAAACTGGACAGTATTTTTAATTCACGTAATAATAATATAAAGAACAGAATCTGTGTTCCATTCTTCTTTATATTCAGCAGTTAAAAATTTTCCAGATTCAAAATTATTGCTTGATCTTGACTAAATCTAGTTTAAGATTATCTTGATTATTCAAAATAGCGTTCTCAAAAGAAATTATATAAAATTTTACCTAATTTAGTTTATTACCCTAAATATGAAATAGTTAACTATCTAAATATTAACGTTTAATGTGCTAAATATGCAGTTCAGCATATTAATCGTTCTTGACAAATAACTAAAAAGGAAATAAAATTCTTAAAATATTACAAACCTAACCAGCAACATTGATTTCAAGAATTACATTTCACTTAATATCTTTTTTTCCTAAGAAAAAGATAAAAATCAAATACGGTTGCAATTGATGGAATATATTTGTTTGAAATTAAACGGAAAGAGAGATAACAGTATTTCAAAAGAAATTTGATACCATTTCTATATTTCAGGCACAGCAATTATAGAACCAATCCCACTAGAGAAAAACTTTAATTTCCTAAAATTGGAGCAAAAAACAAATCCTGTCTTATCGCTCCTTATCAAACACGATCAGAAACCACTCGACACCAGATATTAAAAATTTAATATCGCCAAAATAGACCATAAGAGGTTTCCGAACCAATAATATTTCCATGTGTCGTTAAATTCCTTTTTTTTATTCACTATTTCAATTCAAATCAGTTGAAAGCAAGCGAGAAAGAGTTGAGATATTACATTTCTCCAAGAAAAGAAGATGTTACTGCCACGTATGGAACTATTATTTGCTCTGCTATTTCTCTATTGCAGAAAGTAGAACGGTTATCCACCTTTTATTTTTATTTTCTGTTTTTCTTTTTTCTGCAATTCTCTTCTTTCTCCTCATCATCTTTTGATTAGATTTGCTACCACATTATCCGAAGTAGAGATGAAAGAAAGGAAAAAGGGATTTAAGTCTCCAGCAAGTGTTGTGATGCCGCGTCCGCCATTTTTGCAGCTTTTCATACCAGCTGCTGCCATTGGGGAATTCTCAATAACTTTTTAGCTTGCTTTTGTCGACAGATATATTTTATCCGCTGCGGAATTTCTGGTCCTTTATGGCAGTGCTCTATCTTTAAGAGATCTTGCAAGCTTGCTGTAACTTAATTCCCACGGTAATACACCTACTTCTACTGGAAATAATTTTCTGAGAATTTCTATTTACATTTCAAAACGAATATGATCCTTTTCTGAGTGTAGCGTTTCCAATTAAAGAGGTTTAAAATGTAAACTGATTCTTTGCTTTTTTAACAACACTCTTTTTTTTATTTTCTTGTATACATTGTACAGAAAAAGTATAGTAATCGTCGGAAAATTTGAACTCGAGATTCTGACGAATTTCCACGTTTTAGTCAAAGTTTAGTCCCTTAGTTCAAAAAATACATTTTCGGAAAATGTCCGTCTTTTTGTCTATCTATGATCAGATAATCGCAAAACCGCTTTCAGCTAGACGAATGAAATTAGGATGCGATCTATATACAAAATTTCTAGATTTCTATCAAATTTTGGACAAAATCTTCTCAGGAGAAGTCTGTCTGTTCACCTGTTCGAATATGATTTTACACGATAAGTACAAAACTAAGAAAGCTGGATAGATAAAATTCAATAGACATAATTAACACTTTTAGTCTAGACGTCTTTCCGATTTATAGCTACGATGACTACAAAACAAAAGAAGCTAGATAGATAAGATTTGGTAAACAAAATTAACATTTAAAATCTGAAATTTTTTTCAAATTTTGAGACAAATCCAACAAAGGATTGACTCTTTGTTGGGCTGTGTTTTTATTAACATGTAAAAGTAATAACTCAAAAACGCACCGACTTGAATATAGCAAATTTGAAATTTTGTGACTACAATTGTAGTCTGTGTCAATTTTTTGTGTCAGTTGATAGGGTAAAATGCGTCTAAAACACAAATTCTCTTTTCGTGTACTCTGAACCGCATCCCAAGGATTAATCGCCATAAACTCGCCAAGAATCACAAGTTAGATTTAGTAAAAATGCTAAACTTTCGTCGAAGGTTAATATTTCGCATCTATAGTATATCAAGTCCATGCAAGACATTTTCTGGTTATTAAAGATTATACGAGAAAATGGGAGATCACTCCATGTAGTTATGTGCCAGCAATGTTTTTAAGGTATCAGCAGGAATTTGTCAACGTGTATAGGTTTAACAATGATAGAGCGAAAAATGGCACATACCACGAAATTGCTATTTGAAGAACTAGCAAAATTAACTGTAGATAAAAAATGCTCTAAGTTTTAGAAGTAGAGACTTTTCATTTTCGGTGTTAGTCATTACAGATTAAAACACAAAACGACGAATGAATATTTAAAAAAAAAATTCGTTAGATTTCAGGCTTGATTTGATAAAAATATTGCATCTGTGATGAAATTGTTGCATCTTCAGTCAGTAAAGATTCAATATTATATTATCGAAAAATTTTAACATTGTAGAAACAGGACTGTCTTTGTCTCTTGATCACACTTCCGAAGTGGAAGAAACATACACAATAATTCTTTTGAAAATTTTGTTAAACGTTTTCGAAGATTCCTGAAAACATTATTAGTCTTTATTTGTACAAGAGTAGCTCATGTTAAGTATGATAGACGTTATACGTATTTTAAGAAACTGAGTTTTATTTTTTTGAAAAACAGTGATGTTGTTCAATCATTCAAACGCTATTTTGAAAGCTGTTCAAGTCCCCATTTTTTTAAAAAATAAAAATTGAATTATTACGCAATCTGTGATTAATTTAACATAATTTTTTATTTGTAACTAGTTAATGTTTAATTTCTTAAAATAATGGCAATATTTTATTAAATTTAAAACTGATCAATAAAAGAAATTACTTGGCAATTGATTATGACACCTCGAAATTTTCATAACCCGAGATGAAATTGACTTGCACCACTTTCAAAATAAACGGTCCATTTGTAAAACGATATATGCTAATCCAAAATTAAAATGCAATATTTTCCACTCAATGGTGGTTTTAATAAACTAATAAAAATATGTAAGATTTTTCAGATGCAGTCCATGAAAATAAGTGTCCAAAAGCTTACTAATTGCTCTTAAAATATGTATGTTAAAATTTAAAAAAATTAAAATATTAAATAGGGTTATTATGTATTGTACAAATAGATGTTTCATAAAAGAACATCTATATGTAAATTAAAAATAGAAATTATTATTTTTAATTGTTTAAAGGAAAACTGATCCAAGATATCGCAGTCTCCCTTATGTTAAAAAAAATATTTTGAATACATAATATAATGAATGGAAAAGAATTAGGCATATATAATAAAAGTTTTAGCTAAGCAAGATTATCTATGTTCATACGAATCAGAACAACGTTTGTATTATCAAATTACCTCTTAAAATATAGTATCAAGCTGCAAATACCGAAACTAGAGCTTGCCAAATTGATGTAAATACATATGTGCATTTACATTAACTAGACACAGATAATGCTTATCTTACGCGCAGTAGCCCTATACTATGTCCTCTATGAAAAAAGGGCCTAATTTTAAGGGCCCCACATCAAAAGCTTCAATCCCATTTAATTTAGAATTACTATATACCATGTTGAAGAAAAGAACATGATTTCCCAGCATTACATACGAAAACATACCAATTTAAATCATGTGCAATTATATGCAGTGTTATTGTTATGAATGTGCATCTTAAGATATAACTAAATTACAATTATTTCATTTAGTATTATTCTTTTTTTTTCATTAAAAAAAGAAATTTGTAAAATAAAGTTGTTTAGGAAGTGCAAGCGAACAATTTCTGATGCTTACAAATATGTATGTAACTACGCGTTTACTTTTCCTTTCAGCCAAAAACTTAGTAAGGGTAGATAGTGCCAAAGCTATAATATGATTACCTCTCCCCTTTTGTAATCAATGGTTTATTAAGGGCAAGTGGTGCTTGGGATGTAGCATTTTTTTATACCTTTTCCGTAACGGATGGTAAAAATGGGGCATAAAAACTACTAAAATGTTACCACCATGGCGCCTCCTAATATTGCCATACTTGACATTTAAAACTATTTGTCTTCCTGTCACAACGCCAGTGCTTCCAGTATAATCTTCTAAGAAACATCGACTGACCATGTTGTTGCTTTGCGTGGCGTGCTTTGGGATGGAATGTTTTCTTCCTACTATGACTTGCCTTCATGTCTGTGTGCAATAAGCCTATATACAAGATTTGTGGACAATCAGAAGATGGACAACCTCAATCAGAAGATGAAAATAAAAACAATCACATCTTATTACCCATATGTTTATGTGTAATAAATGTATAAAAAGGATTGGTGAACTAGGCTTAGTTAAGAAAAATAAAAACAGAAACATCTATTATAGTAACAAAAATATGAATTTAATACTGAACAACTAAAGGAGTTTTTCAGGAAATCGAGTTTTTACTACAAAATTCGTTTGCAGCCGACATAAAAAAATATTAGAATAGAAATACGATGAATGTATTCATTGTGGGACAATGAAAGCGTTTTTGTGGCTTCAAAATGTTGCAAAATACGATAAATCATATATTACCAAACTGCAGATTGCGAGTCAGTGTTTTTTCGGGGTCGAGAAAAGATCTTGATTACAGACGTCTTTTTTTACAATTTTAAAAACTCTGATGTACACTTTAACCCTTTTATTAAGCCACACATAAGAAATATTTCTTTTGGGAGTATTATATTTAATAATGAATATTTTTTCTTAATAAAAATTCTTTTGCAACCTATGAAACCCCTTAAGGGAAGAATGCATGCTATTTATCGCTAAAAACTCTAGTGCACTGAAATGAAGTGGGTTATTTTAGATTCGGTTGAAAAAATTTGGTTCTAATTTTAAGGAAAAAAATAGTAACATCTGCAATAGATTGATCGAATCTAAATCTAAAGAAAGTCATCAGATATTATGTTAGAGTTTTTCGCCGGCATTGCGGAAAAGCACTTAACTTATAAAAATTCACTCTCAAGACATAATAATCACAATACAAAAACAGTTTTAGAAATCAGTGACCATTCCTTCAATAGTCAAAATTTTTTATCGTTTTCAGAACTTTAAATCGTGGTCTATCCACAGAGCAAATGAACCATGCATTCATAATATTTAGGAAATCAGCACAAATTCGCTGCATGAGTTTCAGGATATTAAGGAGTATCGTAGCAATATTATTTAAAGTCATTGAGCTATTTGGTATCGGATCACTAAATACCAAATGTTAAGAAAGGAATTATGACGTCGAAGAACATAATGTATCATGATAAATACTCACATAATATGTAGGAGTTGAAGAAGGAGTTCCATAAACTTAGAATTATACACATTAAAATTCGAATATGATATGAATCAGCAATCGCTTTAAGGTTAATGTCAAAGTTAAAGAAAGGAATGGAAATCGTTTATATGTTATGAACATTATAACAAATAAATTCTGGAAAAATATGAATTTAAAAAAAATCCATTATTAAATAACACATTTCGACACTGGATTCGAGCAGTTCCTTTAATGACTGATAGAAGAATTACTAAAATCGTAAGCAGTATGCGCATTTCAAAATTACGAGCAAGATATTTTAAATATTTCTGTATAAATTTCCTGTATTGTTAGTATTTTAATACGAAAAAGTTTTTTTTTCAAAAGATTTTTTATTTTTATTTTCAAGAAGAGAATAAAATGAAAAATAATGAAAAATAGCTCTCAAAAAGTAGTATAAATATAATAAAAGCAAAATTTTATTAATGTTAATGAATGTTATTAGCTGATTATTCTATACATTTTATTTTTACGCTTGGATTAGACACACACAAAAATTCTAATCATAAACGTAGTTAGCTCATTAATTATTTTATAAAGGTTAATTTTTGTTGAGCAAAAGTGAACTGGCAAGCACTTTCTTTCCTATATAATGTTCTCAATTTTGGGACCGATCGTTTAGTCTTAGCTACAGATCTGCAAATGAATTCACTCCATGCATACACTAGCAAAATTCAATTAAAAGTAAACCGTGCTTTATTATCACTAATTCTGCTTACCCTTTGACGCCATTAACTTTTTTTTACAACCCCCCCCCCTTTAAATACTGCTTTAACAAAAATGGCTTGAAATAGAATTTTTGATGATACTTGCTAGGTCTACTCTGAGAGATTTGAAGACATGGAAAACTCGGGACAGTGCAATTATTCCACTGAAAGAAAAATACGTTGAAAAACCGTGAGCAAGTATTTGAAGCGCATAAATGCAGAGAGATCACTTAATGTAATGGATGAGAAGCAATCACAAGTGGTTATCTTTAATTATAATATAATTAATTATATTATAATAATATAATTACAATTATATTACTTCTTAAGAAAATACTATCTTTGGCCTTTGATTTCGCTTTTACAATAATGTTCCCATTGAACACCAAGTGTTGCATTTTAATAGAACACTTTCATAAGTACCGAATTGCCCTTTTGTACTTGCTAATATCTCCCCACCCCCGGATTTGTTCTGAAAACCTTCATCTAGTCCTTCACCTGTAAAATAGCGTTATCTGATAATAAGATTAATATAACATAATTAGTAGTAATCGATGCATTAGCATCAATTTTTAATTAATTCGAAAGAAAAAAAAAACTTTATTTGTAAGAAAGCATATAAATTCTCGACGTGAAAAATATTATTGCATATAACATTAGTGTCGTTTAACTTTCAAAATTTTTAAACTAAAATCTCATATATAAAAGAATTTATGTAATTTTTGCACACTCGGGAGCATTTAATCTTGGGATACTTTCCTGCCTAATTTGGTGTTCCCAAAATAACCAGTAGTATGGAATTGCTATAAATGCATTGCATTTCTAAATATTCTTTCACAAACTTTGACTGCAAGTTAGGCCGGAACTGACCTCTTAGAGCTATAATTTTTATCAAGATATTTAATAAATCTTTTACTCCATGTTTAAATTTGTTAATTTTCTTTGATTCAGTTGCACATATATTAAAACCAAGAATAAAAGTTAGAAACTCCCACCATGATTGATATTTTGAACCAATTCCAAAGTTTATAAAATACATTTTGTATTAATAAAAAAGCATAAAGACATATCAAATCTATTTCAATCCTTGAAGCTATCATAGAAAAATTATTTACCTTAATTTTTACTTTCTATATTTTGGGTCTTTCTAATATATTTTAACTGCAAGAATGAAGTTACAACCTTATGTATTTTATCTTTTGACATATTTTCGTAGTATAATGTATTTGTAGTATAAGAACCTTTAAAGAAATGTACAAATACACTATTCATTTTAAGCGACTGGTTGTTCAACGCAAAAAAAGGATGTGTATGAAGTCTAAGAGTAGGGGAATAACAGCAAAGTGAAAAAAAAATTTAAGGAATGTTGACCATTTTTTAATAAATTTCAAAAATATCCCACAAAAACGTGAGAAAAAACGAAAAACTATTTTCCAGGTGTACAAAAAGACTCTCCCCAAAAAACGATAGGTATATTTTTCCTTATTCGTAATTCTTTTACTAAATGCAATATTTACCCACACAACTCCACTCCACTCACCATCCCCTCTCTCTTCTCGTGGCAAACATTGCTCCTCGGAGATATAAAGATCCCTGAGGTACACTTGAGTTGACAGCCTCAACGCAAAATAACTAGGATGGGATGGCAACACAAAAAATATCGGTTACTTTCCCCCAGGCTTCTTTAAAAAAGAAAGGAATCGTGAAAATAATAAAGAAGTGCCATGGCCTCTCTGCCTACCTCGGATTCAATTTCTCACCCCTTGTTTAAGTTCCCGGTTTCTGAAGTGGTCTCAGCATGGCGGGAAAAATACAAAAGAAGGTCTTTGTGGACAAAATCCCATTAAAAAAAATCGCTTGAGGTCTTTCTAAAAGCTGGGAGGCCTTCACACGGAAGAAGAAAGCAACGATGATGAAAATCTTTTTATTCCCACTTTTAGCTTTTGTTTTGGCATCATTTTCTTTTCTTCTCTTACATATTTTTTGTGTGTGTGCCGAGTTCTTTCTTTATTCTTCTTTGAGGGTGTTTGTACCCTTCTGAGTTGATGAAGATTTGCTGGCGAGTCTTATAAGGTTGCCGATTATCGCGCCGAGCACCAAAATGTTAAGAAAATCTGGCACAATGCATAAAGGCAAAACGGAAGATAAATCGTTCTTTACCATTGTGATTTCTGACATCTTTCGGGAGATGGATCGTACGTAATAGGCCCGGGATTGAATTTATCATTTTCTTATCATTCTGTTTTTGTGTGGAATAACACTATTTTTCTGTTTGTGTATTCCATACAAATGAATTGATCGTTGTAAATCTTCGAGGCAAAACAATGTGCAATACAAATAAATTTTCATCTGTTTACAGTTACTTATGGATAAATGACGATCATAATAATATGGCTGAGGGTAATTTTTTGCAAAAGAAACATGACAAACAGTGTATAACAAAGTAATTTATTACAAACAGCTTATATTATATGCTTTATAATTAAATCCTGTTACTTCGAATGGTTAATTCGTAATCTCAGAATTATAACGGCTTAATATTACTTATGTTAAGTTTTGATTCATTGTCAGACTACACTTCTATTCAAATGTTGATTTAAATAAACTGTAATTTTTTAACAACAAAGTTTATTAAGTTGATGCTTTTAAAATGATGAAATCCGATTACCGCAGCTATTTCCGACGAATTCTTGCAAGCAATAGAAGAACAATCACCAAAAACAAGTTGAAATGCTGCTCAAATATTAAAAAAAAAAAAGTTTTAACTTGGACATCATCGCATCATATTTTTATAATTCGATCATGATGTCCTTTATGAATAAAAATGGCGCAAAATTTACATTTATATGATATATTTAGACAAGTATAATGAAAAGAAAAAAATTCTTATAATTCGATCATTTGTGAATCTTGGAGGCAAAACAATGCATATTACAAACAACTTCCCACCTATTTACCGGGTCACGATGGCCTGGAAGTAAGGTCTCGGTTTCGGAACCGGAGGGTTTCAGGTTCGAGACCCGATTCCACCGAAAAACCGTCGTGTAAACGGGTCTGGTGAACGTTCAATCCGTCAGAGCCAAACATCCTCCAGCTGGTGTAGTGTGGAGGTTTGAAGCAGCTCCGGTGGCGTCCTCGTCATCCGCCATTAGGTCGTCCTAAAATAGCCCTAGCGTTGCTTTAAAACGTGATGTTAACTAAACTCCACCTACTTACAGTCACTTTTAGATAAATGATCATATTAATTATTTGGAGGTATTGAACAAGGGAAACATGACAGACGGCTTTGTAATAACGTAATTATTATAAAATGCTTACATTGTATGCTTTATTATTAATACATGTTATTTCGTATGGTTAATTCCTAATAACATAATTGTATAATATCTTAATATTAACTTTGTTTCAATTAATAATCAGACTACACTTCTAATTATATAATTTTAAACTTTGAAATAAATAAACTGGAATTTTTTTAACTGCGAAATTTATTGGGTTGATGCTTCCAAAATGATAAAATTCAATCACCGAAACTATTAAGGAGGAATTCTTGCAACCAACTGAGGAACAAGAACAATTACCAAAATAAAATTGAAATGTTACGCTAATTAAAATATTCTTAGCATTAAAAATCTAATCGCTTCAGCTTTAAGATATAAAAATCATTTTGGAAAGAACATTTTTAGAAATCGTAGCTGAAAACCCCCCCAAATCTTGCAGTTTTTAACTAAATTCTATTTAAATTAATGTTTGAAAAATAACTTGATTAGCTGTGTCATTCAATCCTTTGATTTGAATGGAACGTATGCTAAATTTCATGAAGATCGTGGGTAAATTCTAGATTTGTATAAAAATTAAGCAATCAAACATCCTTCTTTCTAAATAGAGATAACATTGTATAAATAAAGTGATAAAATATATCGAAATAATAGAAGTCATTGCACAAATATAAATTTTTAAATGATTGGCTTAAGACAAATACATTAAAAGAAATGAAATGATGAATTATATATTATACTTGACTTTTTATATGTAAAAACATTATAATGAATTTTTTTGTTATTGTGCAAATGATCGATGACTCCTTATATTATTCGTTTAAAAAATCGGATGCTTATTATACAAAGAGGAAGAAAGTCGTACCTCTTTATAAAAATAAATATAAAGCTTCTTGAATTCGAAATGAATTCATTTCTGTAAGTAGACACAGTTATACAATGGACAAAAGAGATTTTAGGTATTTAGGCCACTAATATAAACTGCGTCAAAATCTTTTGCGTTGCTTGTGCTGCAGAGTTAAACCAACTTATCTTATTTCATAACAGCTTACATACACAGAAATATTCCTTTCGGCAAGCTGGAAAGCAAAGGTAGATTCCTTTACATTTAAATTACTATCTGGAAACATAAATTGTTGATGTGTTTTTTATTAATAATAAGTCAATCCTTGTGCACCACAAAGTATAGCACAAGGCTTACAGAAGTAAGTAGAAACAACTTCATACATAGATTTTAAAAAAATATGTACATATAAAAATAAGGATAAAAACAACAGGAAAAAATAAACAACAAAACTAATTAAAAATTGAAGCAGCAAAGGCAATAAATTTACAGAATGAGAAAAAAACCATGTTGTGGTCGATCAAAACATGAAGCGGAGGTGGAAACTTAATATTACAGGCATCGAGATCCACAATAAAATCTCTTCTCCCTTCAGTAAGTTTGGAACAATCAAAAAGCAAGTGTTTGACATTTTGAACTCCACCCACGCTGCAAGAGCACAGATCGGTGTTCGACAATCCAAATTTCTTGAGATAGTAATTGAAATTACAGTGCCCAGTAAGAAATTTTGTTAAGTGAAAATCACTGAAAAAATGCTTGTTCTTCAACTTTTGAGAAATTGTAGGGAAAAATAATTTAGTTAAAGAGGCAGTTGACGAATTTTGGTACAGCTCGTTCTATAAGAGAATGGTCTTTTAGTGATTCTCATTACGAATGTGAGATTTGGGGATGCTCACAGGATCAATGGTGTTTAGTTTTGTAGCTTGCTTTGCAAGCCAGTCGGCTCTTTCATTCTCTAAAATACCAGCATGACCTCGGACATGAGAAAAACAGACACTAATTCCTTTTGCTTTAAGCTGGTGAAGAGTGATTTGAAAATTCACTACAATTTTGTTGCAGGAAGAAATACTACTAAGCAAAAATAAGGATGAAAGGGAATCAGTACAAATAAGGAACCTGGATGACAGAGTACAGTGGTTTACGATCCATTTGAGCGAGTTACTGAGGCACAGCAATTCTGCTTGGAACACACTACACTCATCAGGAATTCTAAATATAAAGTGTTCCATTTCGGCTGCGTCTTGAAACACAACGAAAGCAAGTCCGACACGGTTGTTGAGTTTACTGCCATAAGTAAAACAGATAAGAACATTGTCCTTATAATCGATAATTTCGATAGGAACACGTTCAGCAGGATGTGGAAGATTGGAAATAAACATTTTGGAATCTTGGGTAATTTTTATAGGGTGTGAAAATCACTTTTCAGCTGCTAACTTCTAAGATATTGCAGTTATTAAAAAGCTTTAAATACAAAAGTTCTTCGTCTTAATAAGGCACTAATTTGGCTAAATGGATTTATTTTTCTATCTTTATCATTAAGGGAATTATAGCGGAATGAAAATTTCAGCATCCCACCATTTCCACCCCTTTAAGTAAGATGACCTGTTTACGAACTCGTCCAAGATTTTTACATTTCTAACAACATATTTCAAGCCAGTTTTTCAGAAATCTTGTCATAAGACCCATTGCAACCAAAATCAAATTAGAAAAAATTCAACATCAATGTATTTATGTGTATTGATTCTATTCCTTGTTTCCTATTCTGATCTTGACCAACACTAGCAAAAGGAAAGTATCTCAGTGACAAATTTCCAACAGGTCATTATACAGATGCGTAGCTCTTGTGGGCAAATAGAGCACAAAGACAACTAGACAATTATTATAAGCCTAGAATCCAAATAAATAAACTTAAAAATAAAAATTACATAAATTTGGACTATTATGTGTATTTACATTGAATTATTAAAATAATTTATTCTATTAATTTCAGTGTAACGAATGATTATTCTGAAATACTGGAGTGTGTTATAGGCTAAGGTTGTCTCTTCAAGTTGACCACCATCGGATCCTATTCGGCACAATATCCCTGTCTGCTTCAGATCCTTTTCAACACTATCCAGCCATCTAATGGGGGGGGGGTCTTCCTTATCATCGTTTTCTTCTACTCTTGAAAAAGGTTATTTTTTGAGTTCAGAATGTATTCTTATATATATATATATATATTATATGAACCAACCATTTGATATGAAATTTTCGGATTAACTATATTTTCATAAATTATATGATTATATGCAATTCTCTACATGTCATTTTGTTTAATAGCCATAGATATTTAAAATCCTCCTTTCAAAAATTCATGCTTTAATTAATTACTCATTGAAAATATATATAGGAATACCAACTATCTACTAGCAGGTCTTATGAAGTAATATTTTTCATTCTTATAATTGCATTTACTTTGCTTTGTATTCATTAAGTTTATTATTTTCCTTACAATATATCATAACAAAAGCTTTTACAAGCAAGCAACGAAATTGTTATCTAAAAAGTAGTACTCATTTCTCTCTCTTTCTGGCTCTTTTTTTTTTTGATCATATGCATATTTAAAAAATAAATAAAAGCACATACATTTTCAAAATGCTATTTGTTAGGAGTACTGAACTAGAATCTTTAATGTTCTTATTAAGTTAAAAACGTTTTGAAATTTGAAATTAGATTAACAAATTATTTTTAAAAAGGGGGGCTTAATGGTGTGTATTGCTTAGGCCCCAAAATTCTTATCCATCACTAATCTCACATTACTAAGATAAAAAACAAATATTTTCCTTAGATTGTACCAATTCTTTTCATAGTCAAGAATTCTAAATTTTATATCTAAATCCTATCTAAATAGTTAATGAAATTAAATTCATGAAAAGCCGACTTTCCTACTGTCGCAGTTCTTTCAAGTGTAACTTTATACTAACTGATGCCTTCATATGTCTGTCTTCTCCCTTAGGCTGTGGTAAGAGCGTTGAAAAGAATTAAGTCATATCCTGTCAAGTCATTAAGTTGTATCATAACTTAAGTCATATCGCTGGTTTAAATCTCTGTTTGAAAGTGACCCTTGATAAAGTCTACAGACCGGATTGTTTATTTCTTCATTTTTTAAATAATCTAAACTGTTCGCTAATTTCAGTTATTATAATTTAAACTTTTCGCTAATAAACATAATTCAGACAGTTATGTTTTTAACAGCTGAATAGTATCAAGGAATTTAATTGTTATTTAGGAAGGCTTACTTACACAAAAACCCAAATAGATGTAAGATTTTTATAATAAGATGACTTCAATATTGTTCTAGATCTTGAATAGTTTAATTGTAATCCAATGTAGCCAATATTCTGAACAAATTATCAAGTCACCATAGGTGGCAAGTATTTAAATAAAAAAATAGTATTTTATTTTAAATACACATTTTATCACTTAATTCTTTCGATTATATTTGATCCAAAATAAGAAACGAGAAAAATACATTCAAATTTCTCCTTTGTCCAAAAGACATATTGTCACAAAATCATCACAAATGATTAAGACATTTTGAAAAGAAATTATTTTATTTTTTATTTTCACTTTGTAACCATTTATTTTTTAAGTTGTATGATATCATGGAGCTTTACTGTATCAGGAAGGTTTATGTACACTAAAACTAGAACAGATGAAAGAGTATTAAACTAAGATGGCTTTAATATTTGCTACAATTTGATGCTTTCAAACACTTTGGTCACCCAATCATAGAATTCTAGTTTTTGCACTGTTTAATTGTTATTCAACTTAACGAATATTCTGAACAAACTATCAATTCACCATAGGGGGCTAGTATTTAAATAAAAAATAATATTTTTAAATATGCCATTGTTTATTTATTTATTTCAATTATATTTGATTAATAATAATAAGAGAAATATAACTATTGTGCTTGTTATGTCCAAAAGACACATTTTCGGAAAGTCATCATAGACGATTATGACATTTTGGAAATAAATTATTTTATTATTTCTTTTCACTTTGTAGTCATCTGTAACCATTCGCATTGTAAGCTGTATGATATCATGGCATTTAAGTGCACTAGGGACGTTTATGCATGTAAACACCAGAATAAATGCGACTATGAAATATGATGACTTTAATATCTGTCACAATTTGATGTCTTAAAACACTTTGATGACGGAATCATGGAATTCTAGTCTTAATAATTAAATTAAATAAAGACAATATTTTGATTAAATTATCATATCATTATTGGCGACTAGTATTTAAATAAGAAACAGTATTCTTTTAATACGCCATTTATTTCTTACTTCTTATATTTGATCCATTTAACACAATGCAGTCACATTTCTCCTTTGTCCAGAAGACACATTATTAAAAATTTCATTATAGGTGATTCTGACATTTTAAAAAGAAGAGTTCACATATTATTTCTTTTCACTTTGCAGCCATATGTAATGAGCGTGAAACACAATGAAATTTATTTGAAGACTACATTTTCCTATTCTTCAAAGGTATTTGTGTGACGTACTTTGGTTGCTTTCTAGCATTGTGTTTGATCAGAGCTATTGAAGTGAATGGCGGGCAGTCACATTATTTCTTCTGTAAAAAGAGGTATTTTTAGAAGCGCTTGGTAAACACAGGGGAGACGCAATACGTCAAAGAAAAGTCTCGCGCCTGCCTTCCTGCTGGTTTACGCTGGTTATATTCCTTAGTACTCAAGATGGAAATAGAGTTTCGACGGTTTTTCAAAAGCATCCCTCCCTTTTCTTCGAATGTTTTTCTACGGCAAATATCATTCTTTCAGTCGGAAACTTCGATCTCCAAGAATTCTGAAGGTTCGATTTGGTGGTCTTGGTTTTTTCCGGTAGGGTAAGGCGCTAAGTTCTACTCTTTTTTTTTCCTTCTTCTTCTCTTTTTTCCCTCTCTAGGCATTTTTTTTTTCGTTTCTTATTTCATCTTCTGCCAGTCGATATCAACAAGAAAAAAAGTTATACTTCGAATACATTAAGTTCTTTCCGGGAAATGAAACTTCGACGGTACTTTCTTCATCTTCTCTTTTTTTATTATTATTATTATTTTTCAGTTTAGTGGGGTCGTATAATTTTTCCAAGCTCATCTCCATATTGTTACTGATATTTTCATACGTTACGATTTGGTATTTTTTTTAAGTTCCAAACTCGGTGAGAAACTGGTTTTGAATAAAATATTTAAGAAATCTGGGGTCTTATAATATTGCCTGGAGCTTAAAGATTTGATCAGTTCATTTCAACAATCAAAGAATAGTAGGTTCTAAAATAATGATATATATTATTGTATTATTCCTATTCTACATTTAATTTTTCGTATGCAAAATATACAAAAGGAAAATTTCCTAATCATCGAAAATTCGAATTCGACATTTTAAAGAATTTATACATTCCAGAGTCTAAAAAATAAACTTTTGAAACTATATCTATCAGTTTATATGTCTGTGAACAACATTTTGAACGGAATCCATTCATATGGAGTCTGTCTGTCCGAGGACAAATTAACTAAGAAAAAATAAGATTTATAAAATTTGATACACATAATACACACTATAGATCTGATGCGAATTTTGAACTATACCTATCACTCAGTCTGAATAAAATTTTGAGTGGAATCCAATCACTATCCAATAAGTTAACTAAGAATTTTAAAAGGTAAGAGTTATAAACAGCGATACAAGTTAAATACAAAAACTGTTTCACGCAATATGTGGATCTGTTTGAAATTTTGAACTAAATCAAGCGGTAGATTGATAATCTGTCGCTCTGGATTTTTGCACGTAAATGATATAACTCAAAAGCGTAGCGAATAAAATAAATGAAATTTGGTATATGATCTTTTTACTAAATTTCAGTTCTGTGACACATTTTGGATTTAATCTGTGGGAAGGGGGGGGCGTCAAATATGTTTGTTCTAATTCCTTCCCTATACTAGGAAAGGGATGGAAAAAAAGGCTTAAGCACTCATGACGTTAAATTTCACAAAGTTAAAACTAACGTATAAATTTGTAAGAAATTAAAATTAATATAATCGAAAAGATATTTTTCTTTTTGAATTCAAAGTGGCGTATAAATAATTTTATGCGATAATAGACATTAAAATTATTCAGGAAAAATACGATTAATTTCTAATTAAAAATTATAATTTAAATATTATAAAACTTTTTTTGAGCCTCTTCTACCCAAGAAGTAATTACGTGTCAAGTTTCATAGCTTAGTGACCACCGATGTACTCTTTAAACAACTTTAAAGGTTGTATGACACATCATAGTAATATACAGATCACATCTATGATTATAACATATTATCAGATTTTATTTTTTATTACCGCTTATTTCACTGTAAATTTTGTGGCTTGTTTCGTACTATAGTCAGCCCCCAAAGGACTTTATGATGGTCGAAATGGCTTGGACATTTGGAGAAGATTATATTTTTAATCGAAATTGAAAATCCAATTTTGTTAAACAATTTATTAACATTTATTTAAACTTTATATTTAACGTTATAGTAAATCGTTTAATAAAAGTAATAAAACATTTAAATTCCTTTTCTCTAAAAAAATTCACGTTGATATTTAACTAAGGGAATTTGATGATAAAATTTATTCATTTCCTTTGAATATATTCCTAATGATACAGTTTTATTTATTAAACGGATTATACTTTGTAGAATGATTGTAATTTTTTTTTTTTTTTTTTTTTTTTTGTAAATTGATTCGATTTTTTTGTTTAATAGTTTATTAAATATTTTGATTTGGTTGCAAAGAATAGTTTAAATTATTACTCAAGTTATAAGAGTATTTTTTTTTTAAATTCAAGTGCATTTTGTTTTCACGACAGTATTAACAGAAAAATGAAAACAAAGAATAAATTTCGATCCGAAGTATCTTTCGAAATATTTTATATATTGATAGAACTATTTTCCAAAATTGCATATAAATGGTGAGCATCAATTTCTTTATTCCATTTATATAGTCTATGATTTTCGCTTTACAAAAAGAAAAAAAAAAGCATTTAAATATATATACTTTTTTAAGAATCATCCTCTTTACCTTCATTCTGAAAGATCAATGTGAATGGAACGTGCTGCAGATATAATAGGTAAAGTAATCTTTGTTTAATTAATTAATTCCTTGTAACAACTAATTACTAACTATAATTCGTTAAGTTCAAACATATGCACTGTTACAAAAAATAAATTTATTCAATAAATTACATATATGATATTTTAAACTTTAATTTCAATTCCAAATTAATCTCCAAAGTTTCACCGTAATTTAGTTCATATCAAAGTCATTCTAAAATATTCTCTTATTTCCTGATTCTGTTCCACTTTTTCTACTTAATTAACTCAAGAGAAGCTTTGTAAAATGCTTAGGTCGGTAAATCACACGCTCCGAGTGAAGGTATAGAAAACTGTCCAGCAAGCACATTCTTTTTAAAAAGATCCCCTTGTTTCCCTTGCATGGTTCGGCGCGTGTAGTGAAAATCCCTATCGAAATCTCAATGTATTTAAGCACTGTGAAGAAATATTTTCTCTATCAATATCTCATGTTATAAAAAGACTAGGCATAATTTATTCTTGCCTTCTCTTGCCTAATCTGTTGCTGTGAGCGAACGCGCTTTGTCCGCGCCTCTTGTAAATAAATCATGGCTGCCTCCCGGGAAAGAATAAAGCAAATTTAAAAATATAAAGTCTCTTCACTGTCGTCGAAACTGCTTTCTACTTCCAAAATTAAATGTTTACATTGTATTATATAATACATACATGTAGAGACGAACGCCTGATAACGAGCGCCATCTGCTGGCCAACAGGCGTTGAGGCTTGTTAGACGGAGTGCAGACGAGACGAGATGGATCTGAACGAAAGTGAAGACGCGTGAGACGAGACGGGTCTCTGGACGAAAGACGAGATGGCACATGTGAATTAATCCTGCGACGTATTCGACGAAATCTATTTAATGTTCATTTCTTTTATGTTAATGTAATTGTTCGTCCTAAATGTGATTAAATGTGCGTGATTCTAAATAGTAGTGATTCCTGAGTCCTACAAATATGGGGGTTCGACCCGGATTTTAACAAAGACCGGTACATAGACGAAAGAAGAGCCAAACAGGAGTGAAATTCGACGTTCTACAATAAACCTCTTGGATACCAACTCCTTGTGGACTGACGTAGTGTGGATCGATGTTGAAGAAATTGTGAGTACAATTTTGATTTATTCTCAAGTATGGCATTTCTTGCACGAGCACGAAAGAGCGACTTACTAACTTTAGTAGACGAATTAGAACTAACGGCACCACAGGATGCCAAAGTGCGACAGTTAGTTACAATGATAACAGAGTCGAAAGACTATGACGAAGATTTCGTAAAAAACTTACTTTTAACTATCGCTCAGGAGCGCGAAAGGTTAGATGCTGAAAAGGCCGAAGCCGAAAAAAATGAGCGCGAATATACTTTGAAAAAGTTAGAACTTGAGTTAAAAAGTAGAGAAAATACTTTAACTGTATCAGATATGCCTAAGACTGATATATTAAAATTGCTGAAGAATTATGATAATAGCGGAGACATAAGTGTTTACCTTTCGTTATTTGAGAAACAAATAAGTAGGGCTAATATTGCAAAAGAAAACTGGATTTCTTATTTACTCGGGTTATTACCATTAGATATAGTCAATTTAATTGCTCGTGAACCTGATCCATCAGCTAATGACTATGATTACATAAAAAAACTGTTGCTTAAAAGATTTAAATTAACTTCCGAACAACTCAGGCAGAAGTTCTTTACTCACAAACGAGATTCTTCTTCTTCATGGCGGGATTTCGGTTTTGAACTGAATAACTTTTTTGAGGAATGGATAAATTGTTTAGAAATAACCGATTTTGAAGATTTAAAGCAGCTAATGGTCGTTGACCAGTTAAAGAGTAAAATACCAAATGACGTACGCGATCATTTTCTCGACGATTTGCCCAAAATAAAGAAAGTAGAAGATTTGGTTAATAAACTGGACGAATATGAAGCTGCACGAAGTCACCTTAAAAAGGAAACAAACAGAAATTGGCGTGTTTCCGAAAACAGAAGTAAATTTGATATCGCGAAAGAAGCTAAAAATTCACCATTGCCGTTCGTCCGTGCTCAAAAGAATTATGCTGATGATAATTACTGTAACAAGAGTAATAATAAATGTTTTAATTGCAATGAGGCTGGCCATAAATCAATTAATTGCAAGTTTAAAAACAAAGGATTGAAATGTTTCCAATGTGGTAGTTTTGGCCACAAAGCCAGTACCTGCCCGCAAAGAGATTTTAAAGTGTCTCTCTCAAATAAAGTGTATATTCGTAACTCTCCAAAAACTGTAAATACGCTTAGTAAAAATGTTGAAATAAATGGTATAAATTGTGATGCATTAATTGATACTGGAAGTGATATTACTATGATTAATTATGATTTTTATTTGAAAATTGGTAAACCTAATTTAACGACTGATAATGTGAAATTAGCTGGTATAAGTGGAGATAGCATTACTCCTCTAGGTTATTTTTATTGTGATATATTAATTGATGAATATGTAATATCAACTAATGTGTATGTGTTAGAAATAATGCCGAACGAAATAATCATCGGCATGGACGTATTAAATAATCTAAGCTTTTCATTCCAAGAAAAACAAATTACCATTCATGGGAAAAAAGCTGAAATAAATTACACCCGGCTGGTGAGAAGCGAGGTCAAGGTCGTATCATTACGTTCCGCGGAGTTGAAAAGAGACAGACATGCACCTATTTTTGCAGAGGCTTGCAATAAAATAAATACACATCCTCTCCCATACTTCATTCATTTAGCGGATTCGATAAACTATGATGAAATCGACATGAGTCATGTAAAAAAACCCTTCAGACAGGAAATAAATCGTCTTTTAAATAAGTATTCGCCAAACAAAACAAAAAGTACGGAGTTACAAATGAAAATAATACTGAGCGATGATATTCCGATTACTCACAACCCTCGAAGGCTGCCTTTAAAAGAACAAAAATTCGTTGAAACTCAGATTGATAAATGGATACAGGAAGGGATAATTAAACCCAGTACTTCAAATTTCTGTTTCCCCGTGGTTTTATGCAAGAAAAAGGATGACAGTTATAGGTTATGCATTGATTTTCGTAAGCTAAATAAAAAGATGATTAAAGATCGGTACCCTTTACCCCTCATAGAAGATTTGCTTGACAAACTTCAGCAATCAAAAATATTTACTACTTTGGACTTGAAAAACGGATTTTTTCATGTAGACGTAGAGAAAGATAGCACAAAATTTACGTCTTTTGTAACACATCATGGCCAGTGGGAATTTCTTAAAGTACCATTTGGACTTTCCAATAGTCCGAGTGTATTTCAGCGTTACATTAATTTGATATTCAGGAATTTGATGCTAGACGGAACTGTACTGATTTATATGGACGACATTATTATACCATCCAAAACCGAGGAAGAAGGGCTAGAAAAATTACAACGTGTTCTACAGGTTGCATCAGAGTACGGTTTGGAGTTTAATTTTAAGAAGTGTCAGTTTTTAAAACCACAAATAGAGTTTTTAGGCTATAGAATCCAAAACGGAACTATAAAGCCCTCTGTATCTAAAACGGTAGCTGTACAAAAATTTCCACAACCACAAACTGTTAAACAAGTACTAAGCTTTTTAGGCCTTACTAGCTATTTCCGGAAATTTATACCCCACTATTCAAAAATCGCAAAACCGCTTAGTGATCTACTAAGAAAAGACATTGCATTTAAGTTTGAATCTGAACAAAAGGAAGCTTTTCAAAAACTTAAAGATATTTTAACTCGGGAACCAATTTTGCATCTCTATCAACAGGGATCAGTTTTAGAACTCCATACAGATGCTAGCAGTCAGGGATTCGGAGCAGTGCTGCTGCAACAGGGAACCGACAATAAGTTTTATCCTATTCATTATTTTAGTCGAAAAACATCTCCACAACAAGAAAAATATAGCAGCTATGAATTAGAAGTTTTGGCTGTAATCGAAGCGTTGAAAAAATTTAGACATTACCTACTGGGTTCTAAATTTAAAATTGTGACTGATTGTTCCGCTTTTCAACAAACTATGAGTAAAAGAGATCTTACACCAAAAGTTGCAAGATGGGCTTTACAGTTAGAGGAATTTGATTACCAAATTGTTCACAGATCGGGAAAACAATGGCACACGTAGATTCTCTTAGTCGAAACGCAGTACTTGTTGTTACTCGTTCATACAGTGAAGTGACCACTAAAATAGCCAATGCTCAAAATGAGGACGAATTCCTTAAGAAATTAAAAGCTTTGATAGATAAGCAAGAAGACGGTGAACACATTGTGAGAAATGGAGTTTTATACAAATACGATAATGGTAGAGAATTGCTCATAGTCCCAGAAGCATTACAAAAAGAAATTATTCGAGAAATTCACAATAAAGGACATTACGCTGTGGCTAAGACGGAAGAAATTTTAAAGCAAGAATTTTACATACCAAAGTTGAGGTCAAAAATAGAAAGTGTGGTTGCCAATTGCGTGGAGTGTATTCTGTGTAATAAGAAACGTGGGAAAGGTGAAGGTTTCCTTAACCCCATCCCAAAAGAAAATTTGCCTTTAAGTACATATCACATCGATTTCATTGGCCCTATGCCTTCTACAAATAAGAACTACCAGCATATTTTTTCAATAGTCGACGCTTTTACAAAATTTGTCTGGTTGTATCCGGTTAAATCAACATCTACTCAGGATGCAATAACTAAACTTAAGCTTCAACAATCTACTTTTGGAAATCCGACGAGAATAATAACAGACAGAGGTTCAGCTTTTACCTCAAAAGAATTTGAAACATACTGTCAGGTTGAAAATATTGAACATTTCAAAATTAGCACTGGAATTCCTCGCGGAAATGGGCAAATTGAAATAATGCATAAAATTTTAATACCCATTCTATCAAAACTCTCGATAACAGACCCTACCAAATGGTATAAACATGTTGCATCAGTGCAGAAAATAATCAATAGTACCGTTTCGAGAAGTACAAAGTTTACCCCGTTTGAGCTTTTAACTGGAGTAAAATTAAAAGATACAACTGATTTACATTTAAAGGAAATATTGGAAGAAGAATACACAAAAGCAATGATGGAAGATCGAAATAATATGAGAGAAGAAGCAAGGGAAAACATTTTGAAGATTCAAGAAGAGAATCGCAAAAGTTTCAACAAACGAAGAAAAGTGGCGCGCATCTACAAACTTGGTGAATTAGTGGCCATACAACGGACGCAGTTCGGAACTGGACTCAAACTAAGACCAAAGTTTCATGGACCGTATCGGATTGTTAAGGTTAAACCTAAGGATCGCTTTGACGTGGAAAAAGTTGGATGTCATGACGGACCAAATACAATTTCCACAGCAGCTGATTCCATGAAAGCATGGTCTTCAGACTAAAAGAAAAAAAAAATGTTTATTGGTTTATCCAGATACTGTTTTCTTTTTTTTTTTATTCTTTCAGATTTTTCTACTTTGATTTAACTTTCGAGGACGAAAGAGATGTCAGGATCGCCGAATGTAGAGACGAACGCCTGATAACGAGCGCCATCTGCTGGCCAACAGGCGTTGAGGCTTGTTAGACGGAGTGCAGACGAGACGAGATGGATCTGAACGAAAGTGAAGACGCGTGAGACGAGACGGGTCTCTGGACGAAAGACGAGATGGCACATGTGAATTAATCCTGCGACGTATTCGACGAAATCTATTTAATGTTCATTTCTTTTATGTTAATGTAATTGTTCGTCCTAAATGTGATTAAATGTGCGTGATTCTAAATAGTAGTGATTCCTGAGTCCTACATACATATTATATATATATATGGATAATATGAATAATAATTATATGGATAATATTATATATGGGCACTGATTTTTACAATGATAATTTTATTTTAATATTTTAAACTCATAAAAATTTATTGTTTTAAAATAAATTATTGTAAAAATGTATCCGACTACATATTTATAATTAAACATTCAACAAGTTTGCATAGACAGATAAAGAATTACAGTATGATCGTTTTAATTTTAGAATTTTTTACTTTTCTTGTTATTTTCTATAATTTTACTAATTACCATTACGTCCATTTGAATTAAATACTTAATTTTAATTTTTGTATTTTTCTAATAGATGCATTTGATTTCAGTGTTTAACAAGCCAAGCAATCACGAATCTAATTTAATTATGTCACATAAAAAATGAAATCATTTCATAAAGTACATAAGTTGTAAATGAACCTTTTTGAATCGAATCAAATATGTAGGTTTATTTGCATTTTAATTTGATACATTTTAATTCTAAGGTATCTACTTTTTGAAATCAAAGTTGGAAGAAAGAAATTTCTGTTACTGAATATAATATAAAATGTTAAACAATTAATGTATGTAATAAATTGCAATGAATTTAATTTTACCGTGTTTACTTTAATACCAAAATATATTAATTTTAATATTTAATTGCTAAATACTCATATCTAAATGTTTATATTAAAAATTATTTATATTTAATTATATTAATATTTAAAAACCTTTTAATATTAAATGTTAAAAATTAAAAATTTGTAAGTAAACAATTTAAATTATTTTATATAAATAGTTCTTTCCTCTCTTGTAATTTTTGGGAAACAAAAATATATAATTACTTTTATAATATCCAGAATATTTAACTTATAAAATTCAAAACTATAAAAGTAATATGATGGTGAGTTTTCGGAATGTACATGTTATATTTTGTCTATTATTGCCTCTAATTTTATTACATCAAGCCAATGAACTACCACCGCCTCCTTAAAGTGTTTATTGGTTGACGTTTTATCTCGAATAAGCAATTAAATTATCTGAAACAAAAATGTATAAAACTTCTTAACTCGTCCAGCTTTACACATAGAAGAATGGAAACTCTTTTTGTTACAGGTGTTAGTGTGCCTAAAATATTTTTTTTTCTAAATATTCCTGATAGTACCGAGAGGCTGTATATAAAGAAGAACATAAATTTATCGTCAGTGCATCTATTGAAACAAGCACTGGAAAGTATAGCTTTAAAAAAAAATTCCACGTGAAAGTCGATTTTCCATTATTGCCTTAGAAGATGGGTATTTTACCACGATTAGAGTTTACGCCATTTACCTAAAGAAAATAAAACAAAAAAGAAATAGATTATAGTTACTTTTTATTTTCTTGGGTACGAAGTAGAGAGAGTGCATTTTAATAGCCAATGAATTTCCTCAAATTTTTTCGGATTCCCTTGAGTTTTTTTTTTTTTTTTGCATCATACCTGTCAATTTGTCTTTCTGTTAATTCAAAAACGCTTTGAATTTAAGGGCAGAAATTTGGAATATGAAATTATGACTAAATTTGTAAATTTCTTTCAAATTTTGAACGAAACTTGTTCACAAAATGTCTGTATGACTTTTGTTACATCCCGATAACAACAACAAAATAAAAGCTAGCCAGATGAAATTCGAAGCACAGGTTTGGCACTTTTTGAATAAATAACTTTGCCTTCAGCACCTTTTAAAATATTAATAAATAAAATGAAAATAAATAATGAAAATACATATTTCTTCTTATTATTAAAAAATTGCACGAAATTAATGAACATTTGTTTCAATTTAACCATACAAAACATATCAATTGGTATTAAAAACTGAATTCCGTTCAAACGCATTTTTAGAATTAGTTCAAAATCAATTTTTAGATTCATTATAATGTAATTATTTCTTTTAGGCCAATTTACCCACACATTACAATACACCATATTGCTTTTATCATGATTTATAACTTAATATAAAAAATTATTAGTAGTTATGCGCCATTTTTATTATAATATTGTTTTACTATTTTATATGATTTTTAAGGTCAATTGCTGCAAAATTTAAATACCCCAAACGTTTGCCTGTCTTATAAATTCAACAAGATTTCTTTAAAACGCCTATTTTGACTACATTGAGATCAGAAAAAAATGAATTTCATTTTTACACAACAAATTATGTCGGGGTATATTCTTTAATCGCTATGCCTCTGAAAGTATTCCAGCATAATCGAAACATTTTTCATTTCATCAGTCAATTTAGACAACGCCTGAATGTGATATCTAAACTCATTTTATCCGCTCCTAAGGTTTAGGAAGAATGATTCATTTCTTTTTATATCACTGGAGCTGTTATGCCTTGATATCATCTTTTGAGGTTTTATGAAGATTTTAAAAATGAAATGAAAAAGAAATGATAAAAAAAATCGATACGCAAAAAAAAAACAAATATATATTTTAATATTTAATATTTTTTAATTATCATAATATAAAAATGTTTTTGTAATATTGAAGTATTTTTAAGTTATAAAATGATATTATATAGAACAGCAATAAATATTTTATTATTTTATATAATGAAACCACTGTCTAATGTTTCACTCACATCTACGCAAGTTAATATTGATCCGTTTCTTTAATAGTAGACATTTAAATCCTCAATGAAAAAAATTTCCAAGATGGTGAAATATAATGATAAATTTTACTTTTTCTTCAACAGTCTTTCAATTATAGGGAACAATTGAATCGTCTAGATATAAATAGCCCAGATATCGTACATTCCTTTCGTTTTACCAGAAATTCCATTCTTCGAGAACTTTTAAAACACCATCAGACGTCTCTTCTCATTCTTCGAGTTCTAACAGCTCCTGAAAAAGTAACCGAAATCGTTTAATCTCCATTTTTGATTTCTTAAGAACACTCCCTTCCTTGTCTATTATCGTCTGTCGTTTCCGCTTAGAATGAGTTTTCCCGCCCTTGCTGACGATGTTCCTCCATTGTCGTCTGCACTGTCGCTTGCACAGATCTCTGTTCGAACGTCGGCGGCATTCCAAAGAAAAAAAGAACAAATCTTGCCTTTTATTATTATCATTACTTCCTCTCACCCTTCGTTCTTCTCATCCCTCAATTCGCTGACTGGAAGATTTTTCCACAAAGACGTTAATGACGAGTGACTGCCCCACAGTGCTTGATGAATTAAAGTGAAAAGAACTGTAGACCAAAAGATTATGTACATTAATGAATTCGTTAATTGATGTTACTGCTTTAGTTGTCACTGTGAGATGCATGAATGGTTAGATTTTATGGTTTTAAGATTGGACTGTTCTTTAACCAGTTGTTATAAACACGAAATGGAATTATATGCGTTAAGATCATCTGAGCGTCTAACCAATTATTGTAAAGATTAAATGGAATTAATTATATGTGTTTAAATAATTCTGAGCTTAAGATTAATTGTTTTAAAAGTTCCCATTTATTCTTTGTGAATATTTATAAGGAAATGAGCGATGAAATACCTCTAAATTATTCCACAATTATTCTTTGTTCTTTTTAATTACTTACAGGTCAAGTTAAAGCAACTAGCCATGTGAAATGAAAAGGTTCCTAATAGGTAAGTATTTTGAATAATGTATCTTGAATTAGTGTATTTTATTTTTAAAATTTCTTACTTCATATTATTTGTTAATCTAAAATTATGTCATTTTTCTTAATAAATACACTAAATAAATACACTTCACATTAAAAATAATATAATCAATTTGTATATACAAAATTGAAAATTCGTTTGCTCGAACCTTATATATTTCCACACTTCATGATCGATTCAAATGAAATTTCGAACATATCCATTTAGAAGTATTAACTTTTCTATTAAATGTTTGGTTTCCATTTCATATATTTTTTTATAATGACATCGTTTTCATTGCCATTCTATTTTTCCCTGAATTTCAATAATTTTTCAAATTTAATTTAAATATAATTTTTTATAATATCGATAAATAATCATCCTTGAAAAAAATTCGAATTTTAAGATGTTATGAAGTATTTTTTGAAAGAAATTTTTTTTTTCGATGCCACTGCGTTAAAACAGCAACAATTCATTTGAATAATTAATTTATCTTTGCGCTTTAATTGTTAATATTATTTCTTTCTCTTGTCTTAAATTGATTGAAAATGTAATTTACTTTTTCATGTTGCTTAGTTAATAATATTTGTTCTCTTACTTTAAATAGGAAATGCATAAAATTCAGTTGAATTTCAGCTTAGTTGTGTAGTAGGAGGTATGAAACATATATATGCATGCATTTATATATAGCGAAATATTTTTTCTATATTAAAATTAACGAATATCCTCAACTGAGATAAGCATCAAAAATTTAATTCTTTCTGCTACATTGGTTATAGTATCTGATTTCATTGAATATTACTAAATTTCATTAAGTTTAGGAGGGTATTCTCTTTGGTATTCGTAATAAATCAAAAATGAAATAATGAAAAAAAAATATGTTGTATTTTTGCATTATGAAATAAATGAAAAATATGTTGTACTTTTGCATTATGTCGTATGCATTTTTAAGGTTATAGTATAGGTGAAAGAGTTTTCAATTCCTCCAACCTACATGTCACCTTTCCCTCAAATATTGAAAGATCTTAGTGTAGGTTTTTCTACATTATAAATCTAATGTTGAAACATAGGACCATCATAAAAAACACACACAATGATTATAATTTATTAATTTCCTTATTTAAATCATTTGAAATTTTATTCAATGGAAGTTCATCACATAATAGCTTATCAAAAACAAAAATGCATATGGTATGGAATTAGGCAAAATGATAATGATTTTGAGAAGTTTAATTCCTTAATTGTTTTGCCTGTATATTATATTTGAATCAAATTATCATTTTCCATAATTTATAAACTGAAATCAAATCGCTCAAACTCTATAAATTCGTAAAAAATAACAATTCACAAATGTTCAGGTAATTTATGGAATCTTTATTGAATCAGTAATGTTAAACTTAATTGAATCAGTAAACTTAATTGAATCAATGATAATCAGTGAACTTAATTGAATCAGTGTGATCAGTAAACTTAATTAAATCAACAACGACACCTTCTCGAAGGAAACGGTGTCATCTAATTAGGTAATAAAAAAGACAAAATATTAAAAGGATTAGCTCACATTTTATTCTTTTGAATGTGTCACAGATCTGACTTAACACGGTATAAAAGAAATAAATGAAAAATTTATAAAACAGAAAAATTTTGATACATTTTTGATAATCCATAAAATTTCTGTTTCTGACTACTTATACTTTTTTCAATAATTTATATTTTAGAATTCAAATGTATTTAAAACAATTAGTTATTTACTAACATCATTCGCGATCTAAGTTAATAATTACAAACCAAAATCATCCAAGACAAAAATTTTTATTTAAAAAGAGACTAAATTTACTTGACTTTTTGCAAATATTCCATAATTTGAAAATAATCTTTTGAATACAGATCAAAAAATAATTAGTACCACTTATGCCAAATATTAAAAAAATCTCTTTAGATATAAAGATAACTACTCTAAACTGACTGAAACAGAGTTAAATGTTAGACCAAGCCAAAACATTTTTATATTTTTACTTTTTGGTATACAAAATATATAAAAATGTAAAGTTGGATATAATCGTCAAAAAATGCGAATTGGCATTCTTGATGAATCTTCATATTTCACATCTCCATCAATCCAACAAACACATTTTCATAAATATGTTTATGTCTTTGAACACAATAACTCAAAACCGCTTTGCCCTTGAAACATGAAATTCGGTATATGGTATTACACACAATTTATCGAATTTCGATCAAATTTCATTTGAAATTCAAGTAGAGAAAGTCTGTCTATCCGGCGGTCCAAGTGCAAGAACACAAGATAACCACAAAACTTAAAGAACCGGATAAATAAAATTTAGAACACTACTTTATTATCTAAAACACTGATTCTTATATAATTTGGAACCAAACCTGTCAAAGGATTGTAATTCATGCAATTAAATGCAATAACTCAAAAACATAAATAAATGGAATCTGGCATGTGATATTGTCACTACGATTATAATTTAATGTCAAATTTTGATTCCAATCATTTGGAAAAATTTGCCTAAAATACATATACGATTTCCGAGTATTGATGTATTAATCGCATGTCAGGAATTCATCGTCTGATAGATTCAGTAACAATTCTAGATTCTCGCAAAATATTTATATTTCGTAACTATTTTTCGCCATTCCATGCAAGACATTTGCGACCTAAGTCAAGGTCCACAATGTAATGTGGGTGGAAAGACAATCATGACACCTTTATTTGAGACTATGCTAGAAGTTTAAGGGAGACCAAATTACAGCTGGTTATCTTTATATAGCGTCTTATGATAATTGTTACAGCTGATTCTTTTAAATTCTGGTATGGCACTTCATTCTTCTTTAGAATGAACATTATAATTTTGATATGTTATCCACCAGGGTAAAGAACAATCAGCTGAGCGAATTCTCAGGATGTATTACTAGCAAGGGGTTTTTCTACATACCCAACATTTGTTGTCACCTGGTCTGGTACACAGGGATTTTGCCCCAACTGGCCATTACATCGTTCGGTGAGAATGGTCAGATATAAAAACCACTTCTTGAATCCTCACTCTTTCTCAATATACTCTATTTTGGTTTCTTTAAAGCGAATGTTCCGTTTGATGGGTTCTTTCTTCTTAACTTAAGACCTAGCAATTAGTTCCGAGGTGGAATGGTGATAAGGTCTCGATAACGTTGCTGGAAAACACCAGGTTCAAGCCCGATTCTACTTAAGAATCTCCGAGTAAATGAGTTTGGTGCACGTTAAATTCGTCGGGGCCAAATGTCCACCAGTTGGTGTGTTGCGAAAGTTTGGAGAGACTTAACTCTTACAAAAAAACCTTTTACGATTCATGATCAAATGCCAGACAGTATTCACCATCACACCAATAAACTCTTATTTATATATACATCACGATTAAATTAAATAGAGCAACAACATTAGGGATTCTGAATTAAAATAAAAATTTCCTTTCTTAAATGGAGCAGACAGATAAAATATAAAAATAACATTAAAAACAAACCGATTTTCAAAAATACCTTCTAAATTATCTAACAAATTGTATATTTTCTAGTTAATCCCTTTTTTTTACGCATACCTGCGATTATTTTTTTCAGAATAAATAAATTATAGCACTACATATTTGCTTCGGATTGTTTATTTTTAAATTAGATTTAAGTTCGAAAACAAAGCTGATATTCAATATCACTAAATACAAAAAATGTCCAAAATTGAATGCATTATCCTTTACCTCAGACATTTCACTTAGAAGAAATTACCCAAAGATATTTCAATCGAATACCCTGGGAATGCTATAAGATAACAGAAAAGAACATCACCGACACGGATAACCACTCACCATCATCCCTCACCTACAACAGTACCTACCAAAACTCCTTCCAGATATCGACACACTGGAATTGGCCATTGAGAATCCTGGCGCAGCAATATCGTCCAGAAAAAGTGCACCTATTCCAAAAGGAAGTGTACAATCCCGTGTCCCGAAAAGGATTATGGGAGAACGTCAATGGTTCACTTCCAAACAGCATCACCCCCTTCGATGAGCAAATAGTTAGGACTTAATTGGATGAAGTGGATGGAAACACTACTTAAGGGCTTAGAGATTCGGCCCGGTAATGAACTGAGAGACCTATAAAAGGGTTAGGGCCCCATTGTTGATTGGTCCGGGCAGAGGAGTCAGAAAAATTTCAAGCGAACCGTGAAGCTAAAAACTGAAACTTCGTTGCTATTGATGTAATTATTTATCGACCCACCAGGCAAGAACAGCAGTGAGGGAGGGGCGGATTCCAAAATTTTATTTTCAGGGAAGAATATCTCAGGTGGGGGTAGTAATTGGAACATGCGTTTTGTGGCAATGTTGGGTGGATTATGCGAAGATTCAATTTAGTCTATTTATATACGAGCTTATTTGCTATGAATTGAAAATTTTTAGAAAACGCTTCTAATTACACATTTTTATTTAGATACATTTCGTTCATATTTGTAAATTTCATGTCTGTCAAAATAAAATCTTGTAATCGAGTTTTGAGCTTTAATATATGCACAAAGTTTCTGAAATTTTACATAAATGTGTATGTTTTTATAATAATACAATATTTAAAAATTCGTAGGATTAAGTTAAATTAAGAATTTTAATTAGATGTTGATTTCAATGTGTCATAATATTTATAGTAATAAATGACAAAATATATCGGATATTAAAAATTAAACTTTTTTTTATCAAATCTGTAGTAGATAAAAATACATCTTAAAACTATGAGGTGCTAAAACTATATTATAAAAAAATTAAGCTACATGAAATATCCTAAAAAAGGAAATTCCTGAAAACTTATGAATATAATAAATATAATTTAAATTCAGATTTATTTAGAAAATCTTGTTTTGTAACTTCACTTTTACGAATTGGTTTTTACTCATATTTCTTTCATGATACAAATTATTTCTACATTTTATTCGGCATCAATCGAAAAGATAGTTGCTTTATAATACTTAAGAATTCATTAATGGAGAAATGAATCTAAATTTAATTTAAATCATCACTCCAGAGACTTCCAGATGATTCTTCAGCAAATAGTTCTTTTAAAAAAAGCAAATTATTCCCATCATTATTAAACCGTTAAAAACTTCATGGTTTAATTTTTATGACATTCATTCATTATTAAACCTTTCAAATTATTTCATGATAACTTTAATTTAAATCTTCATATTGAAATAGGCATCGTAACCATTAATGGATATGATAAATGTGGACCTGACACAAAATTCCAGAGTTTAGTAGGATTGAATGATATAGTATCAGCCTGATACTTTCTATCTGGAACTGAAAACAAATCAGGAATACAAAACTGAGTGAGAGACTAAGAACATCAGGTATTCGTTGTGTAAATACATATTTTTGGACCCACTATGTAATTAGTTCTCCGTCCTGCCTCGGCATAAGTCGGCATATGTATGTATGCTATAAGTATGTGTGATGTTGTAACTAAATATATGTGTACGTATTCTTTGTCTTGTGTACTTGTTACATATGTGTAAGTACTCGTTGTAAATATATGTATACTATTCGTTGTCTAAATATATGTTTACTAAACATATGTTTACTACTTGTTGCAATTACTCTTTGTCTTATGTACTCGTTATGTAAATATATGTGTAAGTACTCGTTGTTTTATGTACTCGTTGTGTATATATATTTTTGGACCCCACTGATAACAATCTATGTAATTAGTTCGCCGTCCTGTCTCAGCAATGCTATGAGCCTGGGTGATGTTGTTGTAACTAAATATATTTCCTCTCCAGGTCATTACTGTCCTTTACCCCCATAACTGGAAACAGCCGTCCCGTTCATTGCCACGCTATTACTCTATTCACCTGTTAAGTCAGGAGGTTAAGAACCTTGAGTCCAAGAACTCCGTCACACTCTCTTCGAATCGATAAATCGATATACATGTCAAAACATCTCCAACGGCTCCTATACTGACTGCATAAAAAAAGTCTTTCTTTTCCTCTTCTCATCCATTAGTCAATCACTGGCAAAAGCAAGGCCATTAGCGTGTCGTCACTGCAACTTTTGAAGAAATGAAATCCCTTTTGGAATCCGATTTATATCAGACCACCTGCAAGTGTTAACTTATGTGCGAAAATTGATACCCGTCCAGTACCCGACTTCATTTCAATGTCTGAACGTGAAGATTCAACAAAATCTCGAGATTGAATTCTTTGACCATTGCAATATTTTCTTTTCTGCGTATACGAGAAAATAGAAATGCATGAAATAATATGTTTTCTAATTTTAATATGAATCAAATAATTAAAACAATGAAAATTATTATAAGAGATTCTAAACATTTATTTGAAAAATTCACTAAAATTACAGAGAACTCAACACAGAAATAAAATTAGCATCAGTAGAAGATCATTTTTTAGTATTTTAAAGAGCCTCAAAAGAAGAGATTAAACAAGAAAGAAGAACGGCACAAATTAAACCTGCATCAAAACAATCGTAAATAAATGAAAATCTACATTCGCAAATTTCAAGTTATCTAGTGAGAACAATATTATGTTTAAGACATTATTTGTCTTAATTAATTTGAGTCGTTAACCAGTTTAAACCGGTTTGAAACAATCACGAGATCTCTCTCTCTCTCTCTCTCTCTCTCTCTCTCTCTCTCTCTCTCTCTCTCTCTCTCTCTCTCTCCATATATATATATATAATTTTTTTTAAACTTTCATTTTCAATTTTTTCTAGTTGGCAAACAGTTTTGAAACTTGTCTGATTTTGAAAGGAAAAAAACAATTTTTCTAAATATCAACGCATGCGTTAAGGTTTCAAAAACCTCAAACCAAAACAACATCATGTTTTCACATGATAAAAAAATGTCAGGTAAAATTAATTTTCTCTGAATCTAATGATGAAATATAGTTTTAGTTTTTAATTCTATTAGTTTTAAATAAAAAATTTAACAAAAGTTTTGAAAACTCTTTCTTAGTGAACATAAACTACACAAGAATGCGCTACATACTAAATGTTGTAGATCTAGTCCAGTGGTGCTGCATTTTGAACATTTCGAACTAAAATATATTAAAGATGCCTCATGACGTATAGTCTAAACATGACATGAAATTTACAAATAGGATTAGGCTAAATTTATAGATGGAGTGTCAGACTTAAAATATTTTCACCTCATTTTTGCAAAGAAAATCGAATTTCGATCTTGAAAATGTGTGAAATTGAACGAAATGAAAAGAAAATGGAAATCATCGAATGAAAAATCAGAATCCGAATACTTTTATTATGATTCATTTAAAAGTCTAAAACCATATTTGTTCAAGGATTAAAGGCAAGAAAAAATTTCTAAACATTCACAAAGAAATTTTTTAAACATATTGGACAAAATTTAGATTAAAAGCAAATTTTGCGAAATATTGAATGTGATAAATGACAGCATTAACTTCATTTGTAAATTATTTGATTTTCAGGTATTGAATTATCTATACAACTACCCTAGCGTGCAAAACTTAAGCATCAATGCACATTTTAAGCAGGTAGCCATGAAATTGCAGAAAAGGGATTATTGCGATCATTATAATACGCACACAATTCAGTAGAAAGGTGATGTGTATACCGTTTAGAATAGTGTTAGGAGCTCAAAAACTGGGTATCTCATCAATGGAGTCGTGTCCTCTTTATTTATGAGAGTCGTTTCAGTGCCATAAGTGATTCTCAATGCCAGTTAATTTAGAAAAAGGTCGGGACACAGTTTCATCCCAGTAACATCATGGAAAGAGATCGATAGGGTGGTCCTGGAGTTGTTGTCGGGAAAGCATTATGCTGAACGGGCGAACTAAGTTCCACATTTTCGACAGAGGTTCTGTAACTGGAGATCGCTATTGTAAGGAAGTAAGGAGGTGATCCTTCCCCATGTCCCCCAGATATTGGAACAGACATCGTTTTCTTGGATAGCAATGCACGGCCACACCTGACTGCTAATGTTGAATAGCTACTGGAAAGGGAAGATATCACTCGAATGGATTGGCCAGCATTCTCTCTTGATTTAAATCTCATAGAACATGTGTGGGGTGTTTTGGAAAGACGCTTTGAGGCACGATTACATGTTCCGGGGAACACACAAAAACTGAAACAGATGCTGATTGAGCAATGGTCCTTCTTACCTCAAGAACTGTTAAACAATCTGGTGCTGAGTTGGAGAGACGGTGTGAAGCAACCATTGCAGTAAGGGGAGGGCATATTCCATATTAAGTAAAAACTGCCTAGTGTTCTTCCTCTAGGAAAGAGGAAGGTACTATGAGTTCAATAATGTTTCTTTTGTTTGATTCCATACGATATGTATTGTATTCATTTTTGTGCAACTATAGCTTTCGCCATCGTTTAAGTACAAAATGCTGTCTTTCATTTCTGAATTTCATGTCTCTCAGATGATTTCTTGTGGAGATATGGCAAAAAGTATCTGTTGTTTAAGTTTTGCACACCAATATGTATTGAAATAGCTATGGAATACGTATAATCAATATACTTTTATACCAATAATCCTTTTAATTAAAACTACTTTTAAGTATATTTTCAAAAAATTATTTCGTTAAAAATTTATTTTTGAAATAGTATTTTAAATCCTTAATGTTTTCATTTAGGTAGATTCCTGTAGGAAGCCTACCTATTCATTGGTTTTCATTACAAAATTTTTGGGGAAAAAATTTCAGACCTTCACCGATTATGGTATCTAGAACTCAAAACCAACCTCCGTTCTTATATGTATATTATATATAAATATAATGCTTCGCCCCTGTTTTCTTCTGAACAGGATAAATAGAGTAATTTTGTCTGCATTTTAACTGGCTTGGAATATCTTGTTAGAAATGCAAATATCTCGGACGAGTTTGTAAATAGCCATCTAGCTCAAAGGGGGTGGAAATGGTAGGGTGCTTCAAATTTTCATTCGGCGACAATTTTCTTAATATTGAAGATAGAAAAATTAGCATCTCATTAAGACGAACAGCTGTATTTAAAGTTTTCGATAACTGCAATATCTTAGTTAGGGGCTGAAAAGGGATTTTCACACCTTAATTTTGACTGTTTCTAACATCAACAATTTATGTTACTAAGTAGTAACTCAAATGTAAACGAATCTAATTTTGCCTTCCAGCTGGTCAAGAAGAATATATATATATATATATATTCTAATTTCTTACTGTAATCTTGACATACGGGAATAAAAGTGCTAAGAATCTCATTCTTTTTGTAAAAATATAAAGTTTATATTGATTCAATTTCATATAAATGTTATAATATACATAATGTATTTGCATCCCTTTCGAAATAAAAATCAATAAACATCAAACTAATATAAGGTGAGAAATACTTCTAAAAAATACAGCGTTATCTTAGTAACGCCTTTTTTTAAAAATAATTTATAATTATTTTTATAATTAGTTATAATTTATAATTAGTTATAGTTATATGTTATAATTATTAATTATAATTCTTAATTATAATTCTTAATTATGATTATTATTTATAATTAGCCTTTTTTAATAATTTAATAAAATATATTATAAAGACTAAAATGTAATATATGCTTGAGAACTTTAAAAAGTATTTTTAATTAGAATGTCATCATAAAAAGATAATGAGCAAAAGTAAATGAATTTGAAGTAAAATTCTATGGGTTAAAAGCAAGTTCCTGGTTTGAAGATCTCAAGATCAATTTAAAGTGTACCTTAACGTATTTATTATTCCAAATATTAATAAAAGTAAAATATTTAATTTATTTTTCTTAAAAGGGACAGATTTTTAATAATTTAATTTTTATTTGCAAGCAGTAGACTTTAAATGAAACTTAGTCAATAGTTTCGATTTCTATAATATAGCAAAAAAAGGGATGTTCAAATTTCATTTATACAAATGATTTTTTGTAACAATTTTTTTTCTACAAATATAGAAATTGATAAATTCTGGATCTTTGGCATTCAATGCAGGTTGTGAATGCAGTGAGTGCTCAAATTTTTTATTTTCAAAGTTTTGTGCATGAGAATAGTATACTTTGCAGCATATTTAAACAAACTGTTTGTGTATTTTGGACCATTTTTTTTCATCTCTGAAATCAAAATGTGACATGTTTCTACAATTTTAAAATCAGGATCACAAATTAAATTTCATTGATCGAAATCCTTGCATTTTTTTAGTCATTACTTTTTCATGCATGCGAATATACAGAAGACAGATTGCTAACCACAAGAGAGACGGAAGTTCGAAATTTAATATATATCTATAGTTGAAATACCAAAGCGCTATACCGGGTTTCATTGATCAAACTTATTACGTTTTGGGGTTATCGAGTTGAGTTGTACATGACCAGACAGACAGGCAAATTATTTTTTTGTTGTTATTGATATCATTCAAATCTTCAAAGTAAGAGTAAAGAATACATACAACTTCCAACCCAATAACTAAAATCGTTTTTGTGTCATTGTGTTCACAGACAGCGCGAATTCCAAAAATATGTTTTTTGATCTTAAAGGGCGAAGATTCGTCAAAATTTTAGGATTGAATTTTTTGACGATTGTATTTGCATCTCCTTATATATACGAGAAATATACGAGACACCATGTATGAGAAAATAAATAATTGATTTTTGAAAAAAAATTTTATGCGATTAAAGCTTATTCAAAGATTTTATGAGATTAGCAGTTGCAAATAATCGAGAATTCATCGTACTTTATACAATAGAAGAAACAGAATCTTTTACAGGTCATTATTTTGGTGCAATCGTATCTCTGGACATTTCCATTCATATATTTCTGAAGAGTATCATCATAAATACGTTATTACAAAAACAGGGTCACCCGATCCCTGAAAGCACTTTCACGGCTGGAATTCCAACAGGATGCATTACTTTCTTTCCCCCAGACGCCCTTGGATAATTTCTAATCCTTTGTTAAGAGAGACAGGTCATTCGGCAAGACGAGAAGCCGACGTAATAAAGCCATAAAAAGGTTTGCTTCGGTTATAAACCACGCTGCAAAGGAAAGGCCCACAGCAAATACAATTATCTTCAGTGGTGGAAAAGTGCATGTACAAAAAATATTTAATATGACAGGTTTCAATTACCGGTTACTGTTTTTTCTCTTACCTCTTTTCCATCAGTTGCAGGAAATGAAACGGTAAGTGGAAGCTGTGCGCTGGATGTACGAAATGCGAGTTTTTTTTCCCCCTCTCCCAGCACAGGGTAACGCATTTTCTTTGTATCTTATAGTTTTTTGTTTTTTTTTTTTGTTCAAAGTAGCGATGGAATGGATTTTTTTCTTTGTATAGGAAATGAGAGAAGTGCATTTTTGTTTCGAGTTATTAGTGCCTTTTCCGGTGGAAATCGGTTATTATCTGATGGGTGTGCTTTGGTAATTAATTGCTATTTGAGTTGGCACGGATGAGAAAATAATTTCCACCCCTTTATTTCAAATGAATATTAGTATGTGGGCAGAGAAAAGTCGCAATTCCCTAAATGCATGTGGTATTCATAATTCATAGGCCAGTATGTTACTGGATAGATGGACAACAATTACTTGCAACAGTAGAATTATTTTTAACTTATCTATGTACTTTTATTAACAATTGCTTACAAAAGTATTAAGTGATAACAAGACACAGATAAAAACGTAAATTATAAAAGGAATGTATTGTTCACAAACAATAACAAATAATATAGGAGTATCTGAAATATCAACTTCGCTCGGCAGCTTATAAATAAGCTTATTATTCCAATATTCTTATTATTCCAATAAGCTCGGCAGCTTATTATTTGAAATAATTTTCTATATTACAGTATTCATTTAACAGTGTATCTAGATAAACTTAACCAAAAATATTAAATATATAAGTAAAAAAAAATCATAGCGCGACTCGAACCGAGGACTCGCAACACACCGTTATTCATGTTGTTCTGACCTCTATACCGCACTACCCACACTTCGAAGCGGAAGTTGAATATTCTTATTTTAGTATTTATTTTTAAAAAATTGTGTGTGTGTGAGAGAGAGAGAGAGAGATGCACTTAAAAAGCAAAACCTCGATATAAAAAGTGACCCAAATCGTTAGAATCGTTTTCGAGACACACGAAATGAGTAAACTTTTATATTTTATTTTTTTATATATATAAGACTTGATCGTTTATAGTTCCAAGACAATTACCCATTCATGTACCCATTAGGCATATATTTTATTGATTTTTTTTAACTTTTTGGAAATTAAGATATGTACAATAATTAATCTGAAAACTTAGTAATGATAATTTAAAAACAACCAGCTAAAAATTCCACTGACTGAAATACTTCTTCATTGAAAAATCTAGAAATGCCATTGATTCTATCTTAGATCTTCCCATTCCTAGAATTCCATCAACTAGAAATTCCATTGATGGAAAAATATTGTATCTATATTTTAAATCCAATCAAAAGATATTTATTTGATCAAACTTTCTATTAGAAACAAAACAGAAAAATTAAAACAATTTAATTCTACCAAACCTTTCCTCCAAATCATCCTTTCGTGTATCCAGCCATAAACTGTATAATAAGTTTGAATTCAATCTACTGTCTTTGAAATTATTTCCCTAATCAAAATTATCTCGAAGAAAATTCCATTAAATTCTCTATTTAAGTTAATATACAATTCAGGTTAAAAGCAATCAATCAATTAAAAACAAACGATTTCTTTAATAAATATTGCTAGAATACCATTAAATTTTCATTCCAACTATTGCACAAAACTTGTTTTTCGTCTTATAAATAATTGAAAATTTATTGATCATTCTAAAAATATGAAGCTTACGCAATGGATTGAAGTTGCACAACAAATCGATAACTTTTTAACAACAACAAAGTACCTTTCGTCAGAAACTAATTCCTATAAAAGTGCCTGTAAAAACGTACACTCATTGCATAATTTTCTCCAGGAGTGTGCCTACTGTAAATGACATCCTGTTGATGGATGTTATTACTATCAAAAGTTGTAGTACCAGTGTGAGAAGGAGAACAGGTGGTATCCTGGTATACCGCATCAATCTTCCCAGGTCTAAGAATTCGTGATATGACGAGGAAAAATCTCGACAACACAGCCAGTAAAAAGAATGATTGAATTCGGCCAATCATTAGTCTGAGAAAAAAGAATAAAAGGAAGGATTCTGGCCCAGCATGCTAACAAATCTCCCGCGTGCATTCTGTTTCCTAGCAGCACATACATAAAAAAAATTGGATTGTGTAATGTAGGGAGATGGGAAAATCTAAATGATAAATAGTTTCAAAAAAATGAGGAACGGAAATTGAAAAGATTGTGGAAGTTTTCTTTCGGTACCGTTAAATAAATCTTTGGGGATAATTTTTTTTGAAGATTTCACAGACTTAAAACTCATTCTTTTCCTTCTTAAACGTTTGATTATTTTTATAGTGCTTCTATTTTCTATTATTTGCTGACATTATACAATGCAACGCATATGAATGATTATACTTTAAGCAGTATTTTTTGAAAAAAATTAAGCTGAAAACTTAAATAATCTTCACTTCTATGCTCATTTTCGTTGGAATTTTGATTAAAAGAAATACGGTTGGCCTTATTTAGGATTAAAATAATGGCATGATCATCTTTAATAAAATTGAAAAGTGAAACACATTTTGAAAATGCATTTAGATGCCCTATTTATATCTTTTACTAAAATCTCACATGCCTAGTAAATGTTGGTCTAGTCAAAAATTCGACTGCGAGATTTTGATAAATCTTTACATATTATATTAAAAAAAACTGGTTAAATACTCGGTATATGTTCGGGTTACTGGTTAATACTGGTTAAATACTCGGTTATATATGTTCACATATAATATACAATATATAGATTTATATATGTATTTATTTTTATATATGTTTGGTATATCTGATAATATATTTTTATACATTCAGAACACATTGAGAACCTCGTTAACATTTTATACATTGAGAACCTCGGTTAAGAATTAAATGAACAAGTTGTATAAACTTTAGAATCTGATTTATATCAAAATTGTAACTGCGAAAGATTGTAAACTACACCTATTATTACTATAAGAAAAATTGCATTTTCAATTTAAAAACTATCTTCGCTATGAAACCAATATAAAATATAATGCAGTTGAAATATCTATTGCTTTAATCGATAAAATGAAATCTATTATTTTTTCATTTTAATTAATTTGTTTAATGTAATTTGTGGGCTCTTTTTATCAACAAGCAGTAGCAGATTCAATATTTTTGTCTTAGCAGTGACCAATATAAGTCCCCCACGACTACCTCTAGTTTTTCTAAGCACTCTAGTCAATTCATTTTCACATTTCAATGGATTTATAATCTAACTTAAAATGAATTATTTATGTTGAGCTAACTTTTATTTTAGTAATTTTTTTGACAAAAAAAAACAAACATTTTTATCTATTTATTGTGTCTCGTGACTTCGTAGCATCCTGTATTTAGATAACTCATAAACCAAGCAGACTCTATATGTTATAATAAATATTGTAATATCAAAGTGAACCTAATGAAATAGATCGGAACCTGATCAATTATTCTTGCTAAAATATTATCCTAATATTTTATAATTTTTAGAATTTATGAATATTTTTAATATATTTATTTGGCAACAAAGTTTTAATACTTTTAATCCATGTACCTTCAACCCCTCCTCGATCTCAGTAATCGGAATTCTGACTTTGACAAAACAAATAATTGGCTCATGAAGTTGCAAAAGCAAATTTCACACTTGATACAGGCAGAAATTCTCCAGTATATCTCCTAATCCAGCGCAGGTTTCAATCCCAATTATAAATAAAGCAAATCAAATTGAATGCAAATCACTATAGTCAGACTTCCAAAAGCTATCAACACCGAAAATGGTCCAGTTGAGACACCAACTCCAAATTTACGACTGGATTTAAGAAAATGACCGGACCAAAACTTTGAAATACTGCTTGCCTCGAAAACTCCAGTTCCCGGACCGACTTCAGTGATGCGCAACCAAAGTGCCAACCACTGGCAAAGTTCATTATCCGGCAGCCATTATTAATGCACATCCTCCTCCCTACAGTCCGGGGGACTATCCGGCAGTGACTCCCTTCAATTGCAGCAGCCGTCATCGTCGCCGGACCATCAATCCGGGCACAGGCGGACCTTTTAATTGAAGATATAACAACCGCAAAAGCCATTAAGTAGAACAGCTTCTGCCACTCCATGCAGGCGGTAGTTAAAGGCTTTGCTATCTTGATGATTAATTATCATTATCGTTCCCGATTAATTATTAGGGGAACCGATTTACGCAGCCAGAAGAGTTTATCCTCCGCTCGATCATTTTTTGAAGAGAGCAATCCGTTTTCTTGGACGGCCGGATATGCTAATAAATCACTCAGGCGCATCGGACAGAGTGGAACACCACTTTAATTTGTCAGAAATGACTGATAATTGCCTGATTCGGAAGGGAAACAGATATTATTGCATTGGCCAAGCAACTATTTGGTAACTGCCGTGATTAAACATTCGTCAATGTATATCATTTTATATATCATTTTTTGTTGTTCTCTAATGGTGTTTCGGCTTAATATCTTTCAATTAATGTTCAACTATAGCACCTGAATTTATATAACAAATATACTTTAAAAATATTTTATTCCATATTTGAGAGAAATAAATTTCCGAAATTTTTACCCTAGAATCAAATGCAGAATTGTTTTTCAATCTTACCATATTTAATGGCAGAATATTTAATAATTGGAAATATTTAAATAGATAGTTTTTTTCTATAATCTGTAAAATAAACTACATAACACCACTTTAATTAGAATTATCATAATTTATCAGAAATGATAAAATGAAAATTTCAGAAGGGAAACAGATATTATTACTTTGGCCAAGTATATATTTATAATTGTGATTAAACATTCGTCAGTGTTTGAATATATATCATTTTTTAAAGGTGGTTTACGTTAATACTTTCCATTAAAGTTCAAATATAACACTGGATTTATGCAGGAATAGATATTAAGAAGTATCTATTACGTAATAATATCTAACGTATAGATATTAAGAAATATCTATTACGTTTCCGAATTTTTTCCCTATAATCAAAATGGCGAATTATTTTTCAATCTTACCACTTTTAATGCCATAAAATGTAATAAATAAAAATATTTACACATTTTTTTCTTTAATCTGTAAAATAAGCTACATAACATCATTTTAATTTGTCAGAAATGACTGAAAATTGCCCGATTCAAAAGGGAAACAAATATTATTGCATTTCACTGTTGTGATTAAACATTCGTCAGAGCTTGTATATATATATCCTTTTTTCTCTCTAATGGTGGTGCTGGTTTATGCCTTTCGTTCAATTATAACACTTGAATTTATATAGCAAGTATTTTTTACGAAATATTTTTTTCCATATTTCAGAAAAATACAATTCCAAAATTTTTTCTCCAGAATCAAATGGTGTATTTTTATTCCAATCTTACAAATTTAATAAACAGAAAATTAATATATAGAAATATTACTTATCTAGACATTTTTCCTTCCTTAATTTATAAAATAAGTTACATGTAACAAACAAATTAGAAATAAATATTAAATGAAATGAAAAAATGGAGCCAAAAAAGAAACAAATGATGAATCCCGCATGAGGACTTTTTAAAAGGCACTCAGAAGGCAAGGATTCAATCTAGGGACTTTTTTGCCTGTGAAAGGTCTGATTTTCGTCCAAAATATTGGTCCCTTGTAACCCAAAAATCCCAAAGAAATTGAGGTCTTGGAGATAAGAATCAGTATCATAAAATCAAAGACAATAAATTATGCAATTATAAGCAAAATATTATTTCAAAATTTTAAATCTAAGAAAGACCACAGCAAAATTGAATCAAACTACAAAAAGACCATTTTATTATAAAACCAAAAAGCATCAAAAAAATATAAAAGCAAAGAACATATCGGTTGAAAGTAAAAATTCTGATCACTTTGTTAAGAAAATAAACATATCACTGCAGATCCACAACTTTAAACTAAATTAAATTTTCCTGCGTTTAAAATTGTATACGCCTACAGCGCTTAGTCAAAGTGTGTGGTCATCATCTATACTTATAATAAAGATCAATGTGTGTGTGTGTGGTGGCTCTCTACAGGCCAGACCATTAAACCTACAGCTACCACATTTGGCACGTGTATACCTTGGAGGCCGGGATTGTGCACCTGGGGGTTATTTTTTCGAATTTTTAATTAAAATTTTATTTATTAAAAAATTAAGCGAAATTTTGGCATGTTTCTGCTATAACTTCCGAAAATATTACCGCACAAAAAAGATTCTTACATGAAGTTAAAGATCAAAAATGCATCTTTTAAATGATACCAATGTTTTAACCTTAATATTAAATTTCTATTTTTAATGAATTTTTAAATAAATATTTAACTCTATTTTTCAACAATTTTTTTCGTACAAAATAAAAATAAAATTTAAGCTGCACGAGCACGTTTCGCATTCATGGGAAAAAATTAGCTTTTTTTCAAAGTGTTGCCATCACATTGATTAAAACTCCAATAAAAAATAAATTAAATCTTTTTGGAAATGAAATCTGCAAAAATATAATTTTCGCCACGTGCATGCAGGAAATGAAACACATATTAAATATTATTTTTTCTAAAAAATAAATTCAAGAAAAATTATTTTATGATCTTTTACACTCTCTATATTATTAATCCAATAAATCAGTTTTATTTTAAGGCAAGTTTTGTTTAATATGAACAGGATATCCATTCAAATCAGGGCCTCACAGCTAATTTGTAAACCTTTAGTAAGACACAGATCTGCTAAAATGGCCTAAATGGAGAATGATTATATTTTATCTAACTTGATTCAAAAAATGCTCCAATAAATAACTAATTTTTAATTTTACATAAAGCTTCTGCTGTGGAAATCACGATGAACAAAATGTTCTTGAAACACTAATATTTTAAATAAAATGAGTTAATTTCCAATCAACTAAATCAATCACTTAAACTGACTGATTTAAGAAAATTTGAATATCACTATTCAATAAAAAAAGGATAATTTTAGATTTTCCATCGATCGTTTCAAAGAAAATACGCCAATCAGCGAGCAGGTTTCTCAAGATTAATTGGCCTAAGATTATGAAAATGTTGAGTTTTTCTAAATTTTTAACATTCAAAACTTCATTAATAAGCCTTAGTTGATCGTGGAAGATAGAAACATTCATTCATTTATTTAAAATTTGGTGTTTCCAGAATATTTCTCAGAATATGATACCTTACTGCATTAAATTTAGACTTCATAATTTTTGAAATATGTTTATAGGCCGGAACAAAATATTATTATTGATTTCATTTCAATCCTCTTGAAAGCAAAACTAAAAACTCAATTTTATGCTGAATCTGAGAAATTTTTGTTGAATTATTCTGAAATGAAAAATATTTTGTAGTTCACATAAGACTTAAATACCGAGCGATTCTGTTTGCAATACTCATATTCAATAATAATAATAAATAAATAACAATAAAGATGATAAATAAAATAAAACGCTTGGTTTTATTAAAAAAATTTTTATATTAATTGGAATTTCATCCTTTCCACTTCAAATGAAAGTTGAAGTTTTACCGGAAATGACAACAAATTAGCAAAATATATATAGATTGAACGAAACGTTTGGTATGACTATCAAAATTTGAAGATTAAAAATGTTTTGTTTCAGAATCTAATAAGAGACCAGTTACTTAAAATATGTAATTGAAAAATGTAGGGAGCTTTAATACTGGCGAACTAGCTGGTCGCCAAAGGCGGCTAGTAAGAAATAAATAGAACTATCTCAGCGCCATTTATTGAGTAAGAAACCAAAATGAAATAAACTAGAAAGTTTATCTTTGTTGTGAAAAAACAGAATATGTTAGAAAATAGATATATCTTCTCTTATTAAAACTTTTATATTGCAGAAGTTTTTAATGAGATTGTTTGTTGCTTCAATATAAGAAATTTTGTTATTACAGATATTTTTTAATCCTGTTAAATTGGGAAAAAATCATCTTTGAAAACTTTAGAATTTAAATTAAAATGGTAATTACTTTGAAGTTAAGACAATTCCTTTTATCGTAAATACCTATTAAAGATTTTCCATTAGAAATTTCTACTTTAAAATCCAGATAAGTAACTTTGTGTTGATTTTTGCTCATTTCAATTAAACTTAAATCTTTTGGATAACATCCAAACATTAGCAATATTTTGTTTAACAAAACTAATCATTAATACATATGCAACCGTTTATTGAATTAAGTAAAATTATTTTTTTTCTCATATTAGTGCAGAAAAATACTGGCTAAAGCACTTACAAATAACAAGTATTTTTCTTTGAATAAATCATATCCCTAGAAAATTCATAATATGAAAATTTTCTTGTTAAAATACTGCCCATAAATTTATGAGGAATTTAATGCCTAAATAACATTTTTAAAATAATGTTATTGCTAATGACATAAAAATATTATATTTTAACATATAACATTTCAAACTTGTGAGCTAGATAGATAGAGAAGTATTATTTTAAAAAATAGTCCGAAAAATGAAGAAGGTTGATCATAAAAAATATAGAATTAAATATATTAAAATAAATTTTAGCAAATTTAATACAATGTTTTTCACATCAATTACAGAAAAATTAAAAAACATAAAAACAGCTATTAAAAATGGTTCATATTTTTAGTTCTGCTATTGTATCGGACAAATTTTATTAATAAGACTTTTAATTTGATTTGCCCAAATGTCTAATATTTTAGATTTCCCCTAAGTATGAAATATCTAATCAAATCATGACCATTAAAGCCTGTAAATCTAATTTCCTCACTTCAGTTATCTTTCTGCCAATTAATATCGAAATAACATTTGGAATTTTCTCCAACTTTGTTTTGTTTCTGCAATGAAGATCTATTAAAGAGATGCCAAATAACCTTAAAATATATCTCAAATGAATTGGAAACTTTCAAAGGATGAATAATTTGGTAATCCAATTTTCTAAATTTTGCAAACTTTTTAATAATTTTTCTCAGAAAGGTTATAATAAATGTTATATTTAGAATATTTATCGAAATACCTCACTACTTAACAAAGTTATCGGCTTTTTCTCCAAACATATGATGTTTAACTTGATAATTAGTCATAGGAAATGCAATATTATGATGAATAGTTTATACAAACTAATTTGTCTTGATCTAACTATTAGTATCAGAAGGCTCTTTAAAGCTTTCCGACTTGTATATTCAAAGAATATTTTAATAAAATATATTCGTGTAGTTTTAGGAAATTTCCAGGTGTAAGTTGTACTTTGGATAAACATAAAACAGTAAGAAGTTAAAAACAGACAGCTGAGAATTAAAATTTTTAAAGAAAACCCTAGGTGGATAGTTGTAATAGCGATTCTCAACATGATGTTTCGCCAAAAATAAATGTTGCAAATATTAAAAAGAAAAATATTTAAGAAAGGGTGATATAGTTTACACTCAAGATCTACATCTAATTTATTTAATTATTATTTTGAATTAAGATTTGGTAACTTTATATGGTGATTTTTCTAATGACAATTAATCTCACCAAAATTGAATAGAATTACCATTTTTTCCCTCAATATGCGAACTGCAACAATTTATTATATTGCATTAGGATATAACATTGCTTTCCACTGATTAGTGTAATATGGATGATAGCTTCTATTTTTTTTAACTATTTGATTTCCAATTATCAATGTATTTCTTACCAATATTTATATAATATTGTGCATATTTTAACATCATCTGGGTTACATCAAAAGTTTCCAGTACTTTAATTGATAATCGTTCCCTTGGTAGGTATAGTGCGGGGGTCGAGTTACCTGCTCTTTGATGAAAGAATGTACTTCTTAAGTTTAGTTTAATAACATTAACATCCTGTTTTAAAGCAATACTAGGCTTGTTTTGGGACGGACCTCGTAATTTTAAATCACAATCAGATGACTTAGATGACAGCTGAACTGGCAACCACTCTCCAAACTTCCACACCACACTAGCGGAAGGGCATTTGGCCCCGACGGATTTAACGTTCACCAGACCAGATTTCACGACAGTTCATCGGCGGAATCGGCTCTCGAACTTGAAACTGTCCGGTTCCAAAGCCTAGAAAGTACTTCCTAAAGAAGAAATTCGATCAAGACTATTAATGACCACTAGAATTCTATCTCAGTTCCCATCCGAAATCTGACTTGACTACTTTCATTGAAATAACTTCGCATGTCTGTGGACTGGTCGGATTAAACTCCATTACAGTGACCCATTTATTTATTTATTTGGCGCAGAAAAGGAGAAATTTTCTTTCATTTTTAATTTTAAAATTCTTGGAATTGCTACCATCGAATTTCTTTTTACGGAAATATATGAAATTCTTTTCATATAGTTTTATTCAGAAGTCAGATCTTGGGTATAATGTATGGTTGTGTGAATACGTAGATAAATGTACGATAGGCACAATTTTTTTTTTATCAATAATTACTTTTTGATTTTCATCTTTCGAACTAAGGTCCTGAAGACCCAGGCCGTGTGATGACCTAACAGTAATTTTTGACTTTGAAGCCGAATGATTCACAGTCGAAACCGAACTCTACTAAACATTCGGTATGTATGGGGGTCTGGTGCTCGTTAAACTTAATGTGATGGAAAAATTCCTGTTAGTGAGATACACATGCCAGCTCAGATGTCGTCCTTGCCATCTGGCCGAAATTAAAAATCACCAGGTTATTCCCAAATTTTCCCTAGTGTTATTTTCAAACGAATCATAATGTTACTTAATCTTATTTTCACTTATTATCAAATGATCTGAAGTGGCTACCATTGTTAATAATTATGAATTATTGTTAGTTTTTGAAGATCAATCGTTATTTCTCTCCATAAAAGATAATTATAAAATATTCCGCAAATTTTAAGGGTAGAAAATGGTTTTACAATGGAAAATGGGATTGAAAATGGAAGGAAGAATATAAAAGGTTGGGTATTTTTTCTCTGCAAATTAAATAAAAAGATAGGAAAAAATAGATATCATCAGGTACAAAATGATTTAAAGGAATAGAAATTCACAATAACACAACTGTTGGAATAGCAAATTGTACTCAGAAAAATAGATGCAATCATATCATCATATCGGTGTTATAGCCAGACTGCCAGAAAAAAATAGCCAGCCTGCCAGAAGTGCACAACAAAGAATGGTCGCCGTAAGATAGGTCGAGGAGGGAATTATGGCTGAATCCTAATGGTTGCCATACCAGTCCTCCCGTGATAAATAGTTCAGTCCAAAAAATGGTTTTAACTCAATACTGCACTGTAACTACACCCTTATCGTTACTAGACCTTAACCCCTTCGCATAGAATGACGAGTCTGACTTGTGCATCGAATTACTGCATTTTCAATTCAGATTCTGCAATAAAATGAATGCAATAATTTGAGCTGCAAAAATCACTTAAAATGCTTTAATATCTTAAATGTCCTTGTATTATTCATAGGATTTAAAATAATAATAAGTATATCAAATAGAATGTCGAATCTAATTGCGACATTAAATAAATTCTTATATCAAAGGGTAAATGATTTGAATTTAAGAAAAGATGCTGGCGTATTTGAACCATCTCATTTAAAACAGATTTTACATTAGACGAATTCTCCTTAAACCTCATTCCTTATATTTATTTATTTATTCCACAATGCACATCGGGCTTATTGTAGAGCAATTTTCTTTATGAATATTAAAAAAAATTAATATACAATACAAAAAAAATTAACAATATGAAAATATAGCATACAAAGTAGTAGTTTTCACATAAGTATCATATTTTATATTCAATATCTTATAATGTCTGAGCCATGAAATTTCCCAAGAAATTTTAAAAATCATCGATTTTTAAAAATTGAAAAAACTTGCTACCTAAAATTATTATTATTTATTGATGGCAAAATTATATTACTAAATTCGAAATTAAAATTATTTTCAACATTCTTCCAAGACTATAAAACGAGCACGTGCATTTGGCTTCAGAAGTCTGCACATCTATTTTTTAAGATATGAAATTGATTGAAATTCCAATGACTTTGAATAAAATTACTTTTAGTTCGAGATTTTTCACTGAAAAAAAATCGAATTTTATGAAATATTTTTAAAGCTCAAACCTCGCAGGTCCGATGCTTTTCTTTCAAAGTTTAAATCCTTTTGTATATCAACAATGATTTCATTTTGCGGTTACATATTTTAAAAGGATCTTACGCTTATAGTTTGGTAATGAATATTCTCTTAATTAGCAATGAATACAGCTTAATATATTCTAAATTATGCAAATATAACACATTAAAATCACTAAATCAACAAATTATCAAATGATTCATTTTCAGTTTTTTTCATGATAAATAGTGTTTAATATTTTTAACAATTGTTTTTAGGAGAAGGGAAGTAAATAAACATGTTGTTCTTCTAAAATCCTGTCTCTGAGGGGAAATTAACTGTACCTCTATTAAGTTTGCTAAATTTTAAATTGATCGATGCATAGAGATGAGTTGCATTTCATTTTATTTCAAAAAGAAATTCAAATTTATGTTAGAAATGCTATTTAACACACTGACCATTGTAAGTTAAATAGATGCAATTTTCAAAAAAATAAATAAATAAAGAGTAGATGTGCTGTATCTAAAGATTATTTATCAAAGGAAAAATGAAAATATCCCGGAGATTTCAATTAACAATCTATCATTAATCGTTCAACATCTAAAATGGTATTCAGAAGTTTGCTGCCATTATTCGTTCTCGTGATTCAAACAATTTATCTAATTAGATGAGCACTTTGCTATTCCTAAATAGTAGTGAAAAAATAGCCTTCTAATTTGATATTAAATGAGAATTACAGACGATTAACTCGACAACCAATAAGTACATGAAATTCAAGAATACAGCGAACATTTCTGAAAAATTAGAATAATCACCAGTAACGATTTATGAGCTAAAATAATTGCTTGGACTGATATGCTATTGACTGAGTGATAGCCATGTAAATTGAGTTAAAGTTTCCTTTTTGAGGCACAGAAAAGCTATTTCGGTATAAACATGATTTGGAAACGTAGTCAGTTGCAAGTGTTTTTAAACAAATATGGTCGTACTGTATCCATTAGATATTCCAGTATGTATTGCTATTAGTAAATAATATAGTTTAGTGATAGGATAATATAGATATATAAGCACAATTTAAAGTAGTTACGAAAAAAGAATACAATGAAATAAAAAAAAAATTCTAAAACAAAATTGGAAGATAACAAATAAAAAAAATTGTTCAGACATAGATAGCATCATCTATGTCTAGTTATTGAAAAATGAAGCAATCATGTATCTGTCAGATAAGGCATGACTAACGCTATGTCAAGGAAGAAATTCGAAATAGTACTTACGTTTCCACGCTTCCACACCTCTAAAACTCAAGAGCGTTGACAATCCGCAACTATATGCTAATAACCATTCACTAGTTTGATGATGTTCCTTGAAATCGTGTTTCATAATCTTCCGCAACACGGCCATATGTCAATCATTAGAAATCAGTAACTCAGATTTTAATCCACCATGCTTGGTGAATATATTGTTTGATTCATACAGAATTTTCAATTAATAGCAATCAGTATGGCTAGAAATTATGTTTAATTCGGTAATTCTATGCATTCTTTGTCATTTGACTAAGACTGAAAATTAAAAACGCCATCATATCAAGCCATTGCGAAATGTAACATCCTTCTCGTAATTTAATTGCTTAATTGCTTTCCTCGGCCACACACGTCAATCCAAATCTTCATTTATTTAACTAGCGAGAGCAGTCTCACCAAAACTTTCTCATACTTATTATGCCAGAGAATGCCTTACATAGCACTGACGTACAATAGCAACAAAATATTAACTTTTGGCTTGAATTTAACATTTTTACCGAAGCATCGTGTCATCGTTGGCGAGTTAGTTGGCGATTAATCCCTGGCGTCAGGTTAATAATAAACCACAAATCACATTTGTGTTTTAGACGGTTTTTTCTTCTGCCGATTGAAAAAAGAATTGTCACAAAACTGTGCTTGTAGTCACAAAGCCTCTTACCATATTTGATATATTTAAGTCATTGCGTTTTTGAATTATTACACTTGTTTCTGAAAGTACAGACCAACAGACTGTCAAACCATAGTAAGATTTCGCTCGAATTTTGACAGTGTTTATGCTGTAGATATTGAATCTGTTTACCGAATCTTATCTATCTATCTCTCTTCGCTTTGTAATTATCGTGTTAACTTACATTCGAACAAAAGGATACACTATCTTCCTCTGAACAAATTTTACTCAAAAGTCGGTGTAAATATTGTACACCAAATTTCAATCATCTAGCTCAAAGTGTTTTTGTTCTATTTTTGTCATAATCAGGCGGGCATTTTTCAAAAATGTGTTTTCCGAACTCAGTGAGGTCTAAAACGTGATCAAAATATAATGTCAAAATCACGAGTTAGAATTTTTTGGACGATTAGTTTAATTTCTTAATAGTACGTATACGAATAAGAAATAAAAATGAAAACTGATTCGCTTTATTAAGAGTTTTTACAACTTTTTTATGCAACTTTCTGTGTATACTTCATCGTTGGACTGTAAAAAAAAGAGGGGGAGGACTTTAAGAAATTAATTCCCCAGTTAACTGCTTAACCGATTATCAAGTGATATCTCTTCTTGTCAATCCATTGCATTTTATCAAAAAATCATGCTCTTTGCCAATATATGGAAATAAATTCATCCTATGTAAAAAAAAAAAAAAAGTCCAGATCTTATGAAAACAAAATTTACAAAAATATTCAACAATGTTTCGGATTTTCAATGGAAAAGAAAAACAAAGAACTGATCACGTAAAGTAAACTATTTTAGGTACAAAGAATATGTCAAAGCAAACCAAGTACTATATTTCGTTTCATAATTTTAATCATAAAAATAAATATCTCGAATAATAGAATCTCTTTCATTGTCATAATAGAAATTCTGACATAAAGATCCTTTATAAAAAATCTTTCAGGAATTAAAAAAATAATTCTTAAAGGGAAAGCATCGATCAAATATTTATCCTTTTTAAACTTTTAATTTGTTTTATTATCCGTTTTGAAACAATCTAAAATAATTGTGAAATGAGTAGGACTTTTACCTTATTTTTCTTCTTGATTATGAATGTATCTAAAATAAAAAGAGATTATTAGACTTCTTTTAAAAACAGAATTAAAATATTATAACATTATTTGTAAGACTCTTTTCTGTGAAGAAATATGATGAAAAACTTTTTAAGTATTCATTAAAGACAAACAACTTGGTTTCTTAATGTGTGGTATTTTTGACATGTCCTCAGGGAAGATTGTAGTAACATATGATTGATTTTATCCTTTATAAGTTTTCTTATAATAATGATTAAGGTCACAATGGTGAAATAATAAGGTTTAAAATTGATTTTTTTTCCCTATCTCTTCTTTTAATGAAGATATATACATATTATTTGCGTACGTTTGAGTGTGTATACTAGTTTTCTACAGACAAGGCCCTTTGATTGGAATTGCCGAACATTGCACGTATATACTTAAGAGATAAAACTATATATTGGACTATAAAAGCTATTTTTTTAAAAAATTCAAAAAAGAAATTTGGCTTGATAAAAATTAAGGGAATTTTTCACGCTTTTCGGGAATAATTTTCGAAACTATTACAGCACAACTATTATTTTTGTTTCCTTTTAAAATTAAAAAAAAAATGTATATTTTTCTTCTAATAATAAAGATGTGTTGAGGAAGGGGTGTGTGTGTGCTCATGTGTGTGTGTGTGTGTGCAGATCTGGCCATCTGGGGGATGTGGTGGATATTATGTCCCGGGGCCCCGCAATTGAGGAGCCCAGCTATGATCAAGAATTAAAATAGTGTTCTGAACACTAATAGCGTTTACACATACTGAAAGTATACGTTTGTTTTCACGTGACTGGCTGAGGTACGACTTACGCTGTCATTGGGCAACGATCGCAATGATACCTATAAAAGGCGGGGGGGGGGGGTCATTTATGAATAAGGAGATCTCATTCAGACATGTTAAGACAGAACAGTGTGACTTCTTGTCGCTTGCGGCTCCGAGGATTAAGCTGGGTTCAAAATCATTAACTATCTATTTTTTTCTACATCTAATATAATATATTTTATGTGTACATTAATGCATATTTGTTTTTTTAAGTTGTTGAAACCAAAAGTAAAACGAAGATAAATTAAACGATCAACTCCTAGCAATGCACACTGAATTACTTTTTCACTGGCACGACCAGAATGAGAAGAATTAAGGAAGACGTTTAAATGGAGAAGTCTATGGATTTGGAAATATAAGAAGTTTATAGTATATATTATAGACTAGAGCAAGTATGCAAATATTATTAATATAAGGTAAGTAGATTTATAGAAACTTATCTCATTCACTAGGTAATAGCGTATAGTATAGCATATATTAATTTGATAATTCATTCTATAAACTCCTTAATACTGTTAGATATAAAAATCTCCATATCAATGAAATATCACTCTGGGTGTCAAAAAAGAAAATTATCAGAAAGGAAAAAAAGAAGAAAAGCTAAATTTCACAAAAAGTCACAAGTAGATCAGTTTTCTTGGCTTCGAATTAATTCTGGAAGAAATTGCTTCAACTTCAGAAATTACAATTCAAACTTCAACTGAGGAAGAAATTTCTACTCCAACTACACAGTCGTACAATGAAAATGCTGAAAGGTGAAATTTGTTGAAGAACCGTGTGTTTATATAAATATGACCGAATAAGAAAATAATGACGGAAATGGCAATAACAAATACGATCGAAAGAGTATAAATGATCCTAGTTTATGGCCAAGTATTATAACTGTTAAATTTAGAGTGTTTGTGTTAAAGCAGACCTGTACAACAGAAGGGAATTTTTGCTAAAAATGCTGAAGGAAGATCATTTTTCGCTAAGTACATCTTTAAAAAAAATGCCAAATGGTGAAACCCAAATTCGCAGATGGTTAATTTATTCAAAAACTCAAGACTATGTGTTTTGTTTCTGTTGTATACTGTTTTCCAAAAAAAGAAGAAATGACTAAACTACACGATTTATAGGTGGCTATAATAACTGGAGAAAACTGCCAACTGTAATCCAAGATCATGAGCGTTCTAGTCGTCATTTTAATTCATTTATTGCTTGGGAAGAATTACAAAAATGACTAAATTTAAGTTCAACTATTGGTAAAAGAAATCAAGTTAAATTATTCTATTTTTCTAATCTTTCACTTCGAGGAAATTGCGAAATAAAATATGTTTGATCGAATTATTAAGTAAATACGACCCTGTGCTAACGAATCATATAAACAAAATAATGAATTCGAAAAATAGAATTGTGCATCATTTAGCACAAAGTTCAAAAAACAAATTATCTCTGCATTTCAAAATGAAGTCCTTAACAAAATTAAACATGATATGAAAGCAGCCATGCACTAGAGTATTCAAAGGGATTGTACTCTTGATATCTCCCATAAAAACAAACTTTAATCATTATTAGGTATGTAAAATTTGATGAGAAAAGGTTAACTATAAATGAGTCATTTATAGGGTTTATTTAAGTAACTGATGTGACTGGATAAGGACTAACAAAAACTCTATTGAAAAGATTTATTGAGCTTAATTTAGATATTATGAATTGTAGAGGTCAACCATATGACAATGGTGGTTACATGAAAGGGAAATATAAAGGAGTGCAATCTAGAATACTTTTTCTAAATCAGCATGCAATTTATGTTTCTTGCCTATCGCATTCCTTTAATTTATTAATTTGAGATGCCGCTTCCAGCAGTATAAATAGTAAAATAACTTTTTGGGATATTACAACGTTTATATTGTTTATTTTCTGCAATGGGAAAAAATGGGAAATTCTGCAAAGCATTTAAACATTACTCTTAAACAATTACTTGACATTCATTAGGAAGCCAAAATAGAATAGGTGAAAGAAATGTATATACAGTTTGAAGGAACTTGTAATGCCCAAGAATAATTGATTGAAGTTTAAATGATGTAAGTAACGATAATACAGTGGTATCCGAAGCCAAAAGTTTATTAGGTGCAAGAAATATAATTTATTTTATTTTTAATAGCATTGTTTGCAATATTTTCCAAAATTAACACTATCAATAAACAATTTCAAGCAGAAACAATTGTTCTTGACTCGACTTTCAATTTAGTCAATAAAATTAAAACTGAAATCCAAAATTTAAGAACAAGCTTTAACACATTTTCCGACGAAGCAAAAGTGCTAGCACATAATGTGAACATTATACTTGAAAACGAATTCAAAAAAGGAAACGATTATATTCCGAAGTTATTAAAAATAACCCGGTAGAGGAATTTAAATGTTATTTTTTTAACACTGTAATTGATACTGTTATTGTACAAATAGAAGATGGGTTTAAACGTATACCAAATAGTATTTCTGATTTCAAATTAATCACTGATATAACAACTTAAAAAAATATAAATTATAGAAATGTTCCAAAAACTTTGTCAATTTTTATAACACAGATGTAGATGAAAACCGAATCCAAGAAATTTGTTTGTTACGAGATTTGATTTTGAATGAAAGAGATGTAAATAACGCACAAGACATATTGCAATGCATACTAAATAATAATTATAATGAGTTATATCTAAATGTATTAACTGTGTTAAAACTTTTCTTTACGTTGCCAGTTACTGCAGCAAGTGCTGAGCGCTCTTTCAGTAAATTAAAATTAAAAATCAATTATCCACGGTCAAGCATGCGTTCAGAACGATTAAATGCCCTTGCTGTATTAAGCATCGAAAAAGAAATTTCAATTTTTAAAAATTTTTTTGAAGTAATTGATGTTTTAGCAAAACAAATTACACATTAAATTATATATAATTTGCTTTACAAAACATTAGGGCCCCAAATGACTTCTTGCATCCAGGCCTCTTTGAAGAGAAGGCCAGCTCTGATCAAAAGGCTTTTAATCTACTTTGTCATAACCGGCTATAAATATATGGCGACGAATTATGTTATGAATTTGTAAATTTTTGTCACTATAATTTTTCAAATTCAAGTCATTATAAGATTCCTCCATCAGATTTATGATTTTTAACGTTACTGATTTTCTGTATGCGTGAGTTCTACAACAATTCTTTGTCAAATACATATCTTCAATTCTTTTTTTTATTATTATTTTAGGATAAAAAATATATCATTCTTACATAAATCTAAAATACATTGAAGTTTTTGCTACCATAAATATACGCTCTACATGATCTGAATTTGTTGCTTGTAATGAAATTTTGGGGCACTAAAGTGCAAAATCAAAAATTAGGTGTGTAGTTTTGTCAAACTAAATAAAAAGTTCATTATTTGTTTCATACTTGAGTAGCCTCTTAGCCGATGCAGTTCCAAAGAACTGCACCGTTGCCCAGAGAACACCACGTGGAAGTGGGCTACTTTTGTTCCCCGCCCACCCACCCTCCATCGCTGCATCCGAAGACAGTTCTGATCTGAAAACCGCATCGGGCAGCTGACAACAGTATTGATGTTAAACTGTGTCCTTCTGCAACCGGTATCTCACTGGAATATCCAAGGCTAAGCAGAACTGGTAGATCGCAAAGGATTCTACAACTGGCACTCCGACAGGAGCCATCCGTGCAGGCAAACCCAGAGCAGAACACAGCTTGTAGACCATATAGGATTCTACAACAGGGATATCAGACTTCTGGGTTGCAGATGGAGCCAGTTTCGCTGGAAGTTCTAACGCCTGGCATATCCTAAATACCGTGTAGGAGCGAACCACTGGGACGGATTCTACTCTAGTCGCAGGTGGATCACATGGTGCATCAACATCTTGATCCAAATCGGGATCGAAAAACATATCTCCGATTGAGGGTAAGTGGGGGAACATGTAATATTTCAACAGTTCCAAGATCGTCCATAGGACGATCCATCCAATGATGGCCGTAGCCTCATTGAAATGTTCACAAAACGCAATAAGCATAGCTCAGCAAAAAAAAAAGTCACACAACGATCAGTTGCAAACAGAGAAATGATTCTTAACAGAGCAGCAGAAGGTGAATTCATTGTTTCATCTATTATATTGTTTGTATTTTGTGCGTTTGTTTAACATTAAACAGTAATATTTCTGCTAACAACAATAATAAGATTGATTGTTGAAACCTTCTGAATCCAATAACAACTGAAATATAGCCAATGATTATTACTAAATTAACAATGGAATAAATCTAATAATAAAACATAGAATACTAGAGGGAGGCAAAGAGGGGAGTTAATATTTAATTAAATAATGTGGGTTTTAATTTATATATTTTTTTCGAATATTAACTAGATTTTTCATGAGGGATTTAAAACGAATACTTTCGATCGAGATTGAAATTGATTAAAATTTGTAAAAAAATGTGTTGAGTAAACTTTTATAACAAATTTGTTTTTTACTTAATATGTTAAGAAATAAGTTTCTGTCCTGTGCTGTATTTGAGATAAATTGCCATCTCATATTAGTGTAGTAATTAGTTAAACAAAGGAATTGGAAGGTAAAAGAAAAAGAGAAGTAATGCGCAAAAATATGCTGGAAGATAAAATTCAGGCGAAACTAATGGAGAAAAAAAAAAGATCAATTCAAGAAGCACCAATTTTCAAAATCCCTTACATGAGTGTTTAGTGCTTCGTGGAAAAATAAAGAAAAATAAACCGAATATGCATTTTGGGCGCTGAATTGCCAACCAAATGAAACTCAAAATTCCATACCAAACTGTTTTAATGATAGGATCAATTATCAGATTAAGTCGAGGTTACTACGTTTACACGCTTGTGAACGAGCAGATCTACAGACGGTTAATCCAAATTTGAAATACTTTAGGTGTTAAATCACCGGCATCCTCGATTATTGGTAGCGCGTCTTCCCCGTGAACTGGGCATTCCGGGTTCAAATCCTGGTTCGTGCATGGTTGTGCTTCCCCTTGTGTTCTATCTGTGAGGTGTGTGTAAAAAGGGGGTGTGCAAGTGAGTGTGTGAGTGTCATCGTCATATGAGCGGGAAGTCAGACTTCTGCCCTCGGGTGCTCAGGGGTCCTTACCCTCAGAAGCTACTGGACCCCTCTTTCCGTTGTAACGAGGACGTGACATCATCAGATGTTAAATCTGTAGATCAAATATTACTTATTTAGCGTTTTTTGTTTTGTTTCTATCGTGTTAAATTACTTTCGTACCACCGAATTGACATGTTTCCTTTGAATGCACTTCGTTCAAAATTTGACAGAAATTTAAAAACCTGATGTAGAGACCATATACAAGATTTCATTCACCAAGCTGAAAACGCTTTTGAATAATTGTGTTCACTCATAGCCATGAATTTATTTAAAAAAATAAGTTTCTCAGATTTTGCGAGATCTAAAACATGCAGATTCGTCAAAGTATGGAGTTCGTATTCTTTAAAAAAGTATTATAAGTGCAAAATATAAAACTACACTTAAACTATTATGTATAAACTATATTTTTAAACTATTAAAAGTCCTGGATAGGCACACCATCAACCCATTCTTATTTGATTGACTGTTGTCGAGTTTTCAGAAAGTTTCAGAAAGTCGCAGGATTTTGTCCTGTTTTGCAAATAACTGAACATTAATCTTAAGTCTTACCGAACCTTTAATTACTGCGTCTTACTAAAAAAAGTATCCGGAAACTGAATTGAAGCTTCAAGTGGCACAAATAATGCTCAAAACCTAGAAAGTAAAATGCATTTTGTTAAAATTTAATAATATGGAATGTATTAAATATAATTAGTATTTTGTAGCTTTTTTTCATTTTCTGTTAAATTGGAAATTAGGAATCTGTTTTATACATGAAAAAAACTTAATATTTTGAAAAATGATGATATAAATAATTTATATACCTTCTTCCTATATTTATCCTTTAAACTTTATACACGATTTCAGTCTTAAACCCTTGAAACCACAAAGACGCCAGAAAAATTGAAATTTGTTCTAAGTGAGAGATTAAGAGCTGTTAAGGGTGTTTGCTAGATGTCGTCAGGCTTTGACACAAGACACAAAATATGAATTAGAGAAATGTTCCAGAAACTTTGTAAAGCTTTATAACACAAATGCAGGTGAAAACCTTATCCAGGAAATTTGTTTGTTACGGGAATTTATTTTGAATGAAGGAGATATAAATAACGCACAAGACATATTGCAATGCATACTAAATGATAATTATGGGTTATTTCTAAATGTATTAACTGTGTTAAATCTTTTCTTTACATTGACAGTTGCAAGTGCTGGACGCTCTTTCAGCAAATTAAAATTAATGAAGAGTTATCTGCGGTCAAGCCTGTGTTCAGAGCGATTAAATGCACTTTCTGTATTAAGCATCGAAGAAAGAAACTGCAAAACGTAATTTTTCTGAAATAATTGATGTATTAGCAAAAAAAAAGCACGCATTATACATATATATATGCATTAATAATATATGTTCAGATTTTTTTTTTCTTTACAAAAAGTTAGAGTGCCCAAATGACTTCTTCCACCCAGGCCTCTTTGAAGAGATGATGGCCGGCTCTCTCTCTCTCTCTCTCTGTTTGTGTGTGTGTTTTCACGCTTAAATCATATCATCTGGAATTATTTAACTTGTCACACACATGCTTCGAAGTGTGAGATATACACTTCTTTGAGAGTTTTTTAAATTTTAATTAATTAAATTTCAAGTGAAATATTGATATTTTTTTTTCACGAAAAAAGTCAAAAATTCTGTAAATTAAATTAAGATGACATGATTAT
>JAPMOR010032838.1:0-10722 GCA_026543865.1 Argiope aurantia | reverse complement strand
GCTTCCACATACTCGGCTATAGCAAGTCTAATCTCATACGACGACTCGATATTCTTATACATAGAGAATGACAAAGAATGAAATAAACACGAACCATCGCCAGGTATAGGGACAATCCAGTGTGGATTGTCCCTATACCTGGTGGCTATAAAGGATGGTCATTCACATACAGTATTTCCGAATCCATTGCGACTACTAGTAATGGGACGCAAGAATTTTTTTGTGTAGGAATACGATTAATAGATAAACGTGACTTGAGAGTATTTAAAACGTATTAATATATTTTAAAATCATCCAAACAACGTCCAAATCGTAAGCAAATAATATCTGTAAACTAATGAGTAAGCCTTTTAGTCGTCAAACTAATATAGCAATTGAAATTATGAACGAAAATCGCAAATTTATATTTCTAGGCAAATTCAAACAGCAAGAGGTCGCTCGCGCGTATTAGCGCGGTAGCCGCTCTCACGGGCGCATTCACTTCTACGCGCGCCGCGCTCGCATTCACGTCCGCGGCTATTTACAACCTTACTTATTCACATATGAATACGCACGTACGTAACTGGCATGGCAACACTCATTATACATTCATATCTATGCATTATATATATGTATGTATTCATAATAATAAGCGCATATATATTTGTACACACTCATTATTTCATCCTTATTATTTATACATATAGTGGTACGCTGAGTCATTCACTGCAAATATAACTTTGTAATCTGGGGGCACGGCATCCTATATATTATATATATTTATATGGGATTGCAAAGTTATTTATGCAGTTGGTGTATCTAGAAAAGTAGATCGAAATTGCAAAATATTTCAGTCTTTCCTACACTAATATACACTAAACACTAATTGTATTCTAAATTTGAAGCTTCTATACGTCTTAACCCGAACTTTAGAGATTTTATTAAAAAGCTCTTTCCAGTGCCACCAGATCCACTCACAAAACAGCGTAAAACGTCAGCGTTATTATCAGTTGTGTCCATTTTATTTGTGATCATATCGAAAGACTCTTTTTTTTTTGATCGACATTAAGTTTTGCGATCATACTTTGAAGATCAGTTTGCTCTTCTTCTACCAGACTGATTCTCTGAAAGTCACCCATTGAGTTTGCAGCTTCCACAGCTTCAAATTGAATTATTTCAAATTAGATATTGTTACAAACCTGTAATTTTGCTTCCCAGCGAGAATAGTGTCATCATAAGAAAGACCGTTTTACATTAATCTGTATTGGACGCTGTCGGATATCGAGCCAGTGATCCCAGAGCTTGGTGATAAACTTGGCGACCATTTGGAGTCTTGACGACGAATTTGCCGACAAAATAGATAATGCTTGAAACTTCGAGAAATTTATCGATCCGTCCATTATTGCACGAATATTTCAGTTTTTCCTTGATTTATACACTAAACACTAATTGTATTCTAAATTTAAAGCTTCTATGTCTGCTAGAAGTGTCTTAGAGTTTTGATGATCGGTCAGTCAGTCAGTGATAAAATTCACAAACTTTGACTAGTTATAATTCTTAAACTACTGGTTCAAATTTAATGAAATTTGAAATATACTGTGTTTATATAATGCTTGCTTGGTTACTGAAAATTCAGGCTTCTAGTTTTATTCACAAAGAAGTTATAGGGAGTCGAAAATGGCCTGAACTACTTCGAGAAAAGGATGGTACGGCGTGCCGCTTGTTTTTGCTCGACTTGGCGGGGGCATTGCCCAAGCAGCAAGAATAGTCGGTAATTGATTGGCCAAGCCTCGCATTGCTCGGCTACAGATCATACATTTTCCGCGATAGTCGCTTTTGGGTCGGGGCGATATCGGACACTGATCAATTTTTTTTCTATCGCCTCTAAAGGTCGCCTTTTCATCGGGGCGAGCTCTCACGGCGATTTTGTGAAAATGGCCATTTTAATGTAGTCGCCCCATACTCGCCCCGATGTCCTGAAAGTGGTCTTGTCTAGATGGCGCTATTCGAATATATTTTAGGAATTTCCCATGAATCATCTGGCTTGTTTTGGAATTTATTTAGCATTGTGAGTCGCCATTCCAAGCATTTTGGTAAGTGCAATTTATTTATTATTCTATATTTGTAAATATTATAGAATTTATTCTAAATAGTGAATGAAAGAGGTTATTTTTAGTAAAGCCGTCAGAATTTGTTGAATACCTAAAACACGGAGTTGTATGTAATGTTATTAGCGTTAGGTGTAAGCGGAATAAAGCTTCACTGTGCATCTCTCTATTTCATTTAAGTGCTGCAACTTTACTTTGTTAATTGAGCTATCGTCATTTCGTATTTTATTTCTTGTTAGATTTTTATTTCGCGTGTTCTCAAATTATTGCAGTTATTTTCCCCTTTTATTTACAATTGCGGTACGACCGAAGTTTAACCCCCTGCTTGGCGCAATTTTTAAAAATCGCCGACGACGGTCTTGCACCGTGTTTTGCGAAATGTTCAAAAGCGAGGGTGTAATGTCCAATCATAGCGCATAATAAAGGTGAAAGATAATAGGTTTGCCAATCTGGAGGTTGCCAGCTTTGATACGTTATCTTGATTTGGCGAAGAAGGGGGTTAAACTCCGGTTCAACCACAATTTCTTTCATTTTTGTTAACAACAATTTCAAATGTTCAAATGAAAGAAATTTTTAAAAAGTATTAAATTACGTTCTTATGTTTTGGTATGGAAATAACATTTGTGTAATTATTTTTATTTTGACATGAGGCTAAAAAAAATTCTTTAAAACTTGTGATTATGTAGACCTTTTTGGAATAGTTTCTTATAAGAATAGTTTCTAATTATTTCATATTTCATAAAATAGTAACATAAATTTTACTCATATTAATTTGAATTATTTTTATTTTTCTCTATTATCGTAAACATTTTTCTAAAATTTGCCTACACAGTACAATATCAGAATGAAAACATTGTGCTTATGAAGTTCCATAAGACTTTTGCTTGCTAATTACACATTTCCAATTGTCAACAAATATTTTATTGCACTTTTAAAAGAAGTGAAAGCTCATTTATTATTATAGTTAAATATGTTTTTTAGGTTCATCAAATCTGGCCAAAAAGGGAGAACCTAAAGAAAAGTATATGTATAACATGTTATGTGCATTACTGGAAAAATATGAAATTCAACATTTTATAGAATGCCTGGACATTGTGTAAAATCTGTAAAACTAGCTGGCAATGTATGAAACAATTCATATTTTCTAAGCATTCTATAGAATCCCAAATGGCAACCCAGAAAAGTATGAAATACATCTCCAAATCGATGAAATGGAAATTTTGTGCACCTTTTGTTCCAAAACTGAAAATGCAATTGAAGGTAAAATAAACTCTAAAAACAATTAAGAAGTACAAGCTAAAAATAATTTCTCAATGTTTCTTTGGAAACTACTGTGTGTATTCCTATTCCTGAAGTCAACAAGGCACAAAATTATTTGCACAATATATTGGCAGTTATAATGTATATGACAAAGTATGGTTTCTACCAACTTGGAACTTCAGAAAAAATCGAAAACAATTATATGCAAGACCTTAATTCACTTTATGCCTTTAGAACTTTTAGAATTGAAAATATTCCAGACCACAAAATTCCTCACCAGTTAGTTGCAATTGCTCAGCCCAGTGGAAGCAGCCAAGGATTTATCAAATGTATGTGTTAAACAAAGTGCCAAAATATGAAATGTCTTTGCATGAAAGATGCAATGAAATGTATTTCCAAATGTCATTCAAGCCTACCACATTGCAACAAGTAGGTTAATTTTAATTTCTGTTTTTTTTTATATGAAAACTTTTTTTTCCTGTATAAGAAAGGCATACATTTTGTTTTGTAAAACTTTAATTTTTCTTTATATATTTTGAATAAAATTTCTTTAATCACACCCTCATTATTTTTTCAGAATGACAATTCAAGTGATTTTAATTCTAGTTAGCTTAGTTAATTATCCTTTTCATTTACAATTTATTTCTTTTTGTTAAAATTTTCAAATGAAAGAAGTTTTAAAAAGTATTAAATAACATTCTTATATTTTGGTATTGCAATAACATTTGTGTAATTATTTTTATTTTGACACAAGGCTAAAAAAATGCTTAGCAGAATATATTTATTATAAAGTTCAAAAAAAAAAAATCTTTAAAACTTGAGATTATGTAGGTATTTTTGAATACTCTTATATGAATAGTTTCTAATTGTTTCACATTTCATAAAATAGTAACATAAATTTTATTCCCATTAGTTTGAGTTATTTTTATATTTCTCTATTATCCTAAACAGTTTATAAATTTGCCTACACAGTCCAATATCAGAATGAAAACATTATCATGCTTATGAAGTTCTATAAGACTTTTGCTTGTTAATAACATATCTCCAATTGTCAACAAATATTTTATTTGTATATTAAAAGAAATGAAAGCTCATTTATTATTATAATAGTTTTCTAGGTTCATCAAATCTGATCCAAAAGGAAAAAATGAATCAAAAGAAATGTTTATGTATAATTCTTTATATGTAGCTGATGATTAAGTTACGTATAATATTTATGTAAATGTGTGTGGATTTTTAGAAACGTCAAACTCTTCTTCAAATATTGTAAATAAAGTTTAAATAAATTTTGTGTAAGAATGACTTTGTGACAATATTTTTTCTTGAAAATCAGTTCCTAGATGCTGCTTGGCTGTACAAGTCATTACAGAAAATTCAGTCAAAAATTTGTAGCAAATTGTTATTTTACTTTGTATTTGTAGAATATTATTTAACGAAGGTCTTTGTAAATAAATTGTTTTGCATAATTGTTTTCCTTTTCTCTAAAAATAAAAAGTGGAAAATAATAGTTTTCTTTTCTTTTTTTTAATATTTGCCTAAAGAAATTTTATATGATTGAAAGTAATGTTTATATTTTTGGATATGGAATTTTTGTGAAATATTCTGAGTTAATCATAGATCAAATTTACTTCTTGTGCAATAAAACCAAACTATCATAGGTAAAAAAAAAAGTTAGAAATTTGAAGTAAATTATTAATTTGTGCTTGTAAAATGTTGTCTATTAGACATTAGCTAACTCTTAACATTTATAATGAGGTATAAAATTTCTACAGCATGAAATAACTTTGTAAGTTAATAGTAAATAAAAGAGATTTCGTATAAGTGAAAGAAATGTTGCATTTTTGAGTATAAAATTTATGTGAAATATATTTTTGAAATATTTTGATAATGACATATCTCCAATTTCAAATTTGGTTCTTGTGAAACATAACAAAAGCAAACTAATTATGGATCAAGAAAATATTAGAAATTTGAAGTAAGTTATTTAATTTGTGATTGTAAATTGTTGTCTATTGAAGATTAGCTAACACTAACATTTATAATGAGGTATAAACTTAATGCAATATGAAGTAACTTGGTAAATTAATAGTAAATAAAATTCCCTGTAATGGAAAGAAGGGTTGCATTTTTGGGTATGGAATTTTTGTGAATTATTCAGACTTAATATTAAACAAATTTGGTTTTTGTGCCACAAAACCAAACAACTAAACATAGATCAAGAAAATATTAGAAGAATATTATTAATTTGTGATTGTAAAATGTTATCTGTTGGACATTAGCTAACACTAACATTTATAATAAGATATAAAATTTCTACAACATGAAGTAACTTTGTAAGTTACTTCATGTAAGTTACTTCACTAAATATAAGGAATTTCTTACAATTGAAAGAAGTGCATTTTTGTGTATGGAATTTTTGTGAAATATTCAGTGTTAATCTAAGATCAAGTTTGGTTCTTGTGCTATAAAACCAAATCAAACTAATCATAAATTTAAAAAAAATAGAAATTTCAAGTAAATTATTAATTTATGCTTGTAAAATGTTGTCTATTGGACATTAGCTAACACTAACAAGGTATAAAATTTCTACATGAAGTAACTTTGTAAGTTAATTGTAAATAGAATCAGTAAAATTGAAAGGAGCATTGCATTTTTATGCATGGAATTTTTGTGAAACATATTTGTGAAATATTCAGAGTTTAACAAAGATCAAATTTGGTTATTTTGTCACAAACCCAATCCTCACTAAACATAAATCATGAAAATATTAGAAATTTGAAGTGTGCTTATAAAAAAAAAGTTGTCTGTTGAAGAAACATATAATAGGAATTATATAATTTAGTGTTTTACACAATTTTTAACAAATGCATTAAAAAGGGGTGTTCAAAATACATTAAAATAGGAATTTGTGTTGTTAGAAGTTTATGTTATTACTTTTTAGTAATTCTTGGTTTATAGCTCATATTAAGCAATATAAAAGTGTGTATAGTAAAGAAAATATTTTTTAATAAGAATTATATATTTTTCTGTCTTGAATTGTTATGAAATAACTTTTATAAATAGATGATATAGGCAATATTAGAAATTTAAAATTAGATGCATTATATATATCAGTAAAATTATACTGGTTGATTATAAAATTGAAACTATGTTTATGTTAACATTTCTTCCCATAATAAAAATAATTAATAATAGTAATTAAACAATGAAAATAAATAGGATATATAATTGAAGGCAATAAATCTTCTATATAGATGTGCAGGTGATCAAATTTGAAATTATCTCAAATAATTTTAACATTTGTTAATTTTTCTTAAAGAGTAGTAAAAATAGATATTGCTTAAAAATTTTATAGGGTAAGATTGTGGTAAAATATATGCTATAATAATAGTTAAAAAAGTTGAAGTAAGGTTAAAATCATGAAAAATGTCATTCTATCAAAAGCAAGTGCTTTATGGAATTTTAAATTTCTAAAAATAAATAGCCAACAAAATTATTCAAAGGTAAAAAAGAAAAGTAAACTACTCAAAATGATTCGTATTTTCAGTCGTTTGATAAAATTTTGAAAGTATTATAGTTTTAAATATTATGACACTAATGTATACAGTTTGAGAAAACTGAATAACCAATTAACTAATATTTAAATTTGACGCCGGAAAGTACTCAGTAACAACTCGCCTAATGATTGGTATTGGGTCGCCCATTGATAAAACACATCGAAAAATGCTTGGTATAAAGTCGCCCGTGGTATTTACACGTCGGAAAAACATCGGCAATATCGTCGGAAACACGCCGGGGCGATCATCGCGCGGTGTCTTGCCGGGGGACATGAACAAGGTCGGGGCGAGATCGGAGGCGATCTCGCCCCAACCTCGCGCGTTCTGTGGGGCGATGTTCGGCCAATGGTTGGCCAACGATCTTTTGCTGCTTGGGTGCCTTGCCCTCAGATATTACGCAGTTTCTTCACAACTACAACCTTGTTTTCACAGATACGAATATCAGACTATTAATCCTGTGCATGTGCAGAATGGCTCGGAACTGTAATAAGATAGTTTTGATCCGCCACCCTGGATGATTCACATATTTTATCACTTCTCTTGATTGTATGATGCAACTTTGTATTCACAATTTAATTAACTTCGTCCGTTAGGGAGACATAAAAACAAAAACGTATACTATTTTGCTATGTTGGCGATCCCTGAACATATAATGGAGACAATTTTAAAAAAATTCTAGTAAATCTCCCCCCCCCAAAAAAAAAAACAGTGTTTAAACTTGTGAATACCGGTATTACAAAATTGTACAAATGGCTCAAAATACCGGTATTCGATATCTCTGTATACCGTTATTGCAATCCCTACTCCCAATACTTCCCCACGCCTAAGAAAATTTCGTAGATCGTGGTGAAATAAAGCCAGTTGTTGTCCGAATTTTATTTACCTTATAACTCTTACACAATTGAGGTTTCAATGCCCTTTTTTGTTGACTACCGTGTCATTCTCGCATTTCCGGGAAACGAAAAGGCCGGCTCTGCTGCTAAACAGATTGCATCTGTTCTGTCAAGATGGACTTTCATATTGCGACTTGAGCAGGTCCATCATTCATTATTTCCATTCTATTTGACCGAAGACTAGGGATTCACAGATCAACAACAAATTATATTCCCACAGTTGCTTTATGTCCGATTCTCCCTGTACGAGAGGTTGATGTCAAGTTCATTCGCTCTCGTATAGCTCACATTCACTTCACACACCGTCATCTCCTTTTCTGTGAGAGAGCACCGTCTGACATGTCACACTGGTTTTAATGTGAAACACATTTTAATTGAATGATCAGCTTTCAGTTCTCAGAACCAGTACTTTCTTCATTCATCTTCTCCAAACTTGCCTAACTTGGTGGGTGAAAAATTTCGCTTCTATGTTTTTAACTTTTTAAAAACTGTTGTATAATTTGCACGCACTTAACAAAGATTTTTTTCTTTGCTTTTACTTTTTCTTTGACATAATTTTGAGTAATTGTTTTAAATACCTATATTTGATAGTTTTATCAAAAATTTCTAATTTTACGGATTTTTTACTTCATTCTTCAAATCTTTTAAGTACAACTGCCCTTTTTAATCACATGCCTGGCTTAGTTTGGCTAGTATTGGTTCTTGAGCCAAAAAAATCAATTAATTTTGTTTAAAAAGGGTTTTTTTATTTTTACATAAGTTTTACATGAGTTTAAAAAAAATACTGTAGAAATTTTTTAAAAAAATTATAGTCCTATAAATAAAATATCTATATAAAAAATGGTAAATGTTCGGTTGTTCAAAATCGGTCATCTCCGAAAGCCCCGATTGCTTTGAAATTTTGTCTTAACATTATATTCGAGGACGTGTGGGTTTTATGTACTTATTACATAGATGTCATACTTGTAACAAATAAAACTAAGGTTTTTTTTTTACTATTTTTGATAATGATGGCGCTGTTTTACGTGATGACATCTTTTGGAAGTAAAAATAATACACGCTATACTAATTATTTTACGACTGCATTTCAGTGTTTCAATTGCAGTGTTAAATTAAATTTTCATAAATTTCATTTCATTTTTATTTTTATTTAATTATTTTGTATGCCTTTTCGATGGAATTCATCTGGGTATTTTATCATATATTCATTTCAAAAATGGTAAAAGAAAGGATTGTATACATACAAATCTTCCTCTGTAACAAAATCACCTCAAACGATGTAATGCACGTTGCCGACGTCGATAAGGACTTGCCTGACGAAAGATATGATGCACGAATCCAGTTTCACCACGCATGACAGATGACATCGCTCGAGCATGTATGTCCAGCACAGTTACGAGAAACTGTCGATATCTTTTATACAGAAAAGGTTCCACAGAAGATGGCGGTAAATGAGCGATAATAGATAATTGGGCGGGTGTTCCGCTTTATTACGACGCAAACGCGGAAAACGACTCGGTGGACAGTCTAGCATATTCGTAAAATCTAATGGTAGGCAGATTGTACACCGGACATCCCAATCAAGATGAATACGTCTTTCTTCATTTTTCCATTAACTGAGAATTGTCATTCCAAATTGTGTATTCCAAAATGATATATCATTTTGGATAGAATTGCTGCACACTATCCCTTTGTGTCGCCGGGTACAGCTAGTAAAATAGAAAATTTGATTTAATAAAGAATATGCAAAACACAAAAGTCGGGAGAACTTAATATTATCTTTAATTATACAGCTTTATTTTCATTATTATTTTATATTATACGCCCTTATTACAAATATTTTTTTCCTAAGTTATATTTGATTTTCTTCTTCCCTTTCTACCAAATGACGATGGTATCGCATACACTGATCATTCAAAGTAAATTCCATGTAGAAAGAATAAGGCGATGTAGTTTGAATTTTAATATAACGATAAATTAAACTTTCTAAAAAATAAATTCTTTTTTTTTATATTTAAAAACAAAAAAAATCTACTTTTATTATAATTGATAAAAAAAATAACCAATTAATTACAAACTTGTTCAAAATTATGCACAATCTACTCTTCATTTCGGTTTAAAACATTTAAATTTAATCAATCTTCAAAAGGTTTCATATTTAATAATTCATCCCAATGACTTTAATATAAAGTTTCCAAAAAGGAACAAAAAATTCTAAATCAATAATATTTATAATAAAACTAGAAGCGTAATACGAAAGAGTCTGTTTTAAGCTTTGCACAGTGTTAACTTTCCTGAATATTTGATGTATTTTTTTGCGGATTTGAGAAACTAAGAATTCCCCAAGCAGCTGTGGGAGATGGCGCCTTTTCATCTGATGGACACAATAAGTGCCTTTTTCAGCATATTTTTGATGAAACTTTTCGGTCAGAAAAAAAATTTCTGAATGTAATTCTTTTCAGAAAATTAATTAACGTTTTATGTTTTGGTTTTGGTATTTCTGCTTTACATCAAATTGATTTCAATGACTTTTAAATAAAAGTTTTCAACTGGTTAATGTGAATTTATAAAATCATCATTCTACTAGAGATTTATTAAAAAAAATAAGAAATCTATGTTTGCGTTTTTCGAATTCAGGGAGGGGGGAAATGTAGAGATTCATCCAAGTCTCGCGTTGGAATCTTTTGATGTTTACAATACTTTCTCTATGCTTCTTAAAGTAAGAAAGGCATGGTACTTAAAAACAGACTTCTGGTACTAAACAACAGACTATTAATGAATCGATTGTTCGATTTCGGCTCTTAAATGTATGGTCCTCCGTATTTTGATGCCTTTTGTTGATTTAAAAATATGAAACATTTATTAGAGTCCACTAAGATACCTTTTCAGATACCACTGACACAAAATAAACCATTATAATAAAAA
>JAPMOR010032828.1:0-15033 GCA_026543865.1 Argiope aurantia | reverse complement strand
TGTAGCAACCGTAAATGCAGTAATATTCTTTCCACGAGTATCCCAGCGTATCATTTACTAAGTAATCTCTTTGACTTAGTAAGTGATTTGCTACTCTCTAAGGGTCATTACTCTATTCACCTGTTACGTCTGGAGGTTAAGAACTCTGAGTTCATAACACTCCTCTCAAATTGGCAAATCGTTGGAGCACTTAATCAAGAAGAGATTTTATAGAAAGTTTTAACGGATGCTGAATGGAAACCTGGTAAATGATGACCGACTTTGGCAACAAACTTGACGACCATTTAGCGATTTTGTTCACTAAATGAAGTATCTCGAAAATGCATTATTCTTGCTACTATCTCTGTCAGTAATCACGACCCAGATCCTTCTAGAAAATTCAATACCCTATCTCAGAGACTACAGAAACCCGTGAGACAAAACTGAAACAGTAGTCGAGGGAATTTCCCATTTAGTGTTTCATCTCCAGTGAGTTTTTTCTGAGCACTTTTGTTCTGTTGCGGCGAAATAACGATTTTCTGCTTATCTGTTTTTCATTTCTGCATGTGCTATTTTCATGTAAGCGTTTACTGAGATTTTCTACACCTACACTTTTTTGTAGAATAGAGCATCCTTATCGAGCTAGTCGGGCATTTCACCACACACCCACAAAACGTATTTTCAATAACAACAGATATAAAAGCAAGCATATGAAATCTTTCTGAATCAATTACCTTTTATTTGTTCCTTGCAAAAACAGAGTGGGCAGTTATTTTCGTAGGATCCTATTTCGATGCAACCTTCGGGACAAGAGCTCTGTCCACAGCCAAAAGACACTTTTTCACCTATTTAAAGAAACAAGAATATGAAAAAATACGGTCAAAAAGTTATGTATAAGAAAGAAATAAGAGCCCATCTATTGTATTTTATTCATGAGATATTTATTCCTTAAAAGAGTATCGAAAACAATGAAACGATAATTTATAAGTAATCATTACTACAAATATAATTTTTATACATTTCTTATTTTCCTGTTCTCTGAGAATTTCACGTTCAGATTGTAAAACCTTTTTTTCCTTATTTTTTAAATAAATCTATAATGAAATAATTAACTAAGATTCTATCTTGGATAAGAATTTACTACGATATTATTTTAAAAATTAAAAATTAATTTTCGTTAACCAATGGAATTAAACTAAGAAACATTCTGGAAACAAGCTAATGTCATATTTGTAGCTAAGTTCATGTTTATGTTTTAAGTTTAATACACATTTAGAAAATTAAATAAATATACAATTTTTTCTGTTGCATAAGTATAGTTTAGTTGATTTATATTAACTTCCCGCTTTAAAACAACAATTTCTGTTGTATAAGTACAGGGACGAATTAATAAAAAAGTCAAAACGTTAATAAAAATAAATTAAATATTATTTTTATCTTAATTAACTATAGGTGATTAGAAACTGATCTGTCGCATATCTCTAAATCCTATCTGCTTACATACAAACCTCTATATACTCTTCTTTCAGTTTGAGATTTCATTAAATTACCTCAAAATCTATTAAATATAAAGGCTTTACAAATAATTTAATTTCGATTCATACACTAGAATATTTTCAATAAGGCTATATTGTATATTTATAGATTGTATATTTTCAAATAAGGCTTGCATACATTTAAATATATGTTAATATATTTTAAGGAACAAGGAAGCAAAACTAAATTAGAATAATCAGAAAAAATATTAACATTAAAGCCATACGAAATGTTGTATGTTTTAATAGAAAAAAAATATTATCTTACATTTAGGGACGGGTAGGCATGGTTCTTTATCACAGGACTGTTGGACAAGCATACAACGCTCATCAGAAGCGCATTGCATATTCTGTAAAGAATAAAAAAATAATTAACAAATCTTCATTTTTATTTCAATATTTCAAAAATAACATGATATCAAAACATGAATGAATGAATGAAATGAAGAATGAATGAAAATTTTTTTTTTCATTCATTCTTCTTTATCTTAAATATAATTTATTGATTCAATTAAAATCATATCTTATGTGTTTTATAAAATTCACTCGAAACAACTCATAAAAAGTTGCGAACTCTTGTAGAAAAAAAGTAAAATCTCTGAAATAATGATAATTGTCAAGAAATTATTATTAATAATTAATTATTAATGAATTTAATAAAAAATCTTTCCAAAGGATAGCTTGTTTAATGAATTTTCTGATTTTAAATGCAAAAAGTGATTGCATCCATAGCCAACATGACATCGTTCCTTTTAATTAAATCATTTGCATCCATGACCGACATATTGACAGCTATTGCATGAAAATATCTGGCATTACAGATGCAAATTAGGAAAAATATAAACAGTATAGGAATTATAACAGTAAATTAATAAAATAAAATAAATAAATTTATTCGACATAAAGCTGAAAAATTGCGTGCCTTGCATTCTTGGATGAGTTGTTGAACAGAATCTTTTTCCTTTTCTTCATTCAGTTCTTCCTCTTTCTTTTTATTTTCAGTATCAACTGAAATGAAAATGGCACATGTTAAATATTATAGATTGGTTCAATAATGTTAAACATTATTCGCCTTCATTCTCTATTGATATTTATTTAGGTATTATACACATAATGATAATAACAATATATATAAATACATAACAAATATTAATCATATAAACAAATATTAATCATATAAACAAAAATTTAATTTTATTCTAAAGTAACAATAAATAAGAAATATTCACAGATCAACATTTATATTAAAGAACACGATTTAAAAAAAAATTACTAATTTTTAAAATGAAAATATCTACATGAAACAATATTTCTTTTGTTTTTGGAGACTATAAAATTCCCTGTGTATTTACTTATATGATATCAGTTAGCTATTTAAAATAATTAAACTTACTAAATTAATTATTGATATTCACTTAACATAAACATCGAATTTACAGTCTAAATATTTAAATTAAAATATAAATATTTCGATTTTTATTTCATCATTAAAAAAGTTTTATTTTTGAAGATTTTTGAACATGTTTACTGCTTCTGAACTCAAATTCACTGTTCTCAGCTCATAGCACACGGTCAGGTGTTTTCGTGTGCACTTGTCATTGATGGAAAAGCGAGCCCTTTTCTCGCTTTCATTTACAACTTAATGCACTTTAAAACTCCTGAGTGACTATCATCAACTAATAAATAATAGATTTAAAGAGAAGTACAAATACAGAAAAGAATGCATTTGAATTCGGTTAAGATGAAATATATAGAACAATTACTGTCATTTTTAAATATTTCTTGCTATATCGTATTTCAGCTAGTAAAAATAGTTTTTTGTTCCAAAGTTTCCGCGAAAAATATAAATATTTAAAATTAATCCTAGGTCAAATTAAAAATTAGAATCTGAATTTAAATTCAAAGAAATATTAAAGCAAATCCGAATTTCTCACTAAAATTTATTTAAATTATTAGTTTGAATATTTTTTACGATATTTCAAAGGCTTGCTAGGTAATACAAATAAATAATATGAATAATAATAAAATTAAACCTTTAATAGTTTTTCATTATCAATGACATTTGATATTACATTAAATTGTGCTATTTACAACGTAAAATTCAGAATTTATTGTTTTACTCTTCTTTCCTCTTAAAATATATGATGTTTTCACTATTTTACATAAAGGTAACATCGCTGAAAGGTGTTTATATATCATTAATTTCTATAAGTTATGGCATAAAACAAATAATAACAAATAAAATATGTAAAAAGTAATATTCTTAGGTACAAACAACTTATTAATAATAATTTCACTGGAATTTTATTTCTATATTTTTTATAATCTAAATTAATTTTTGTCTATTTTAGAACAATAAAAAGTAATCTTGATGATGTTCTAAAATTTCCTAAATAAGTGAAATAAAAATAATAAGAAGACTTTAAAGCTAAAATAATAACAGCTTTCGTCGTTTCTTTTAAAATTATTTTGTTATGTTTCTAACCCTTTACCCAATCATAAAATAATTCTATGTTAAAATAAACACAAATTATATTTTATTTTGAAGGAATACATTATATCTCTCTTCATATTTACACAACACATATTTTTTTGTATATTTTAATTTGAAAATGGAAATTTTTCACCAGCAGCTGCAATTCGATTTTCATAAAGAATTAATAATTTAATTTCTCCATTGACCCTCAGCCTTTTATTACTGTTTTATTTTACCATTCACCTGAGAATCTTATACAATATATTTATTTATATATCTCCTAGATAAAATACATTATAATGGGGGAAAGCGAGGGTATCGAGATACCAGAAATGTATCTGAATAGACTGAGATTATCGAATCCAGACAAATAAATCGAGGACGTATAGTTCTAACACCAAACTACATATTACAGTCCCTAAAGGATCTCTAACGATTCAAAGGTGTCTAGGAATAAAAAGGAATTTGTGCTTACAGAGGGCGGTGCTATTGATTTGGCAAATGCATCCTGAGCACTCATTATTGGGGTTCTCTGGCTGGCACATGGGAGGGCAGGGCATGCAGCGGGACTTGCATCGACAAATCTGACAACCGTCGGCCTGCTTAACCAGCCAGCAGTTGGTCCCTTTGCAAATCGGATCGGGACACAACGTACCTGTAGGTACGAAAGGCAGCATTAGGAAAGGGGCCAATCCAATCTTCAATACATCAAGACATTTAATTACGAGAATTATCGCTATTTTAAAATTTTATTTTTTAATGAAGTAAAAATGCTTTTTAAACTTGTGGATTTAAGGACTGGTATGGTAAAATATAGCCATGGATATAGCACGGTAAAATATGGTCATATAGCCCTCACCGTAGTAATTTGTTTTTTTTTTTTTTTTTTCATTATAACAAATTTCGAAAGCTGTTGGTGGTTTTATTTCTAAATGATCAAACGATTATTCATTTCTTTATTTATCAAAAGTTATTTTATTTGTAAAATAAAATGGCAATTTTATTTCTTATTCACCAAACGATAATTTTGTTCTTAAATTAAAATGGCAATATTATTTCTTATCTAACAAACGACAATTTTGTTTTTAAATTCTCAAACAATCCTTTCTGTGTTAATTACACTTACAGTGGCTCCCAAAAGTGTTCGTACACTAAAGAAATTTGCAGAAATTGTGTTCTATACTTCTTAATAAAGCATTTTATTAGTTGGTGTTTTTTAATTAGCATCTTTAAATAGTTCTTAATAAAACTGAACAAATATTTTTTATAAAAAATCAAGTAGTATTGTTCTAAAAAATAAATAAATAAAAAATGTCACAAAATTAGAACACAAAAGTCTTCGTACATCCAAACATTATTTATTTAAATTCATCATAAGAATATCTTTTGCAGCTTATTTTTCTTCTAATTGAAGAATACACTAAAATCGTTTGATTTCAGTATTTAATATCACAATTATTTATTCTATTTACTTTATTCTTAGATATGACGCGCATTCGGAAGAAACGAGTTTAGACGTACGAAAATTAATTATATTTCATTTTAAAGCTGGAAAATCAACTAGAGGCATTGCTACTATAACTAATCTACCTCATTAAACGGTGCAAAGCATAATAAAACGTAAGAGAGAGGGAAAAAGGATTGCAAACAAGCCTCGTAATGGTCGCCCTCAAATTCTGTCAGCTAGAAGTCAAAGAAATATTGTGAGTAAATTTTTAAAAAATCCACGTCTGAGTACAATAAAGTTTACTTCACGATATAATGAATCAAATGGAACTTCTATTTCCTGTGAAACTATTCGTAGAATTCTTCAGAATGCTGGTATACATGGCCGCTCTGCACAAAGAAAAATCTTTGTAAGTCAGAAGAACAGAATTGCTAGGCTTAAATTTGCCACATCTATGATAATCCAGCCAGAGAGCTATTGGAATCGTGTCTTATTTGCAGATGAAAGTAAGTTTAACATCTTTGGGTCGGATGGGAGAATCATTGTATGGAGAAAAAAAAAACGAAGAACTTAATTCCAAGAATTTAGTTGAAACAGTAAAACATGGCGGTGGAGGTATCATGGTTTGGGGGGGGGGTATGTCAGTGACTGGAGTTGGCAATTTAGTATTCATTGATGGTATAATGGATCATAGAGTTTATATAAATATTCTCAATAATAATTTAAAAGTGTCAGCACAAAAATTGGGCATTTTAAACAATTTTGTGTATTACCAAGACAACGATCGTAAGCACACGGCCATGAATGTTCGTCTTTTTTGCCTCTATCATTGCCCTCAAACTCTTAAAATACCAGCTCAATCACGGGATTTAAACCCTATAGAACATATTTGGAAAGAATTAGAGGTGCGAATAAGAAGTCACGACATTAAATCGAAAATTCAACTGAAAGCAGTAATGATCGAAGAATGGAACAAGATCGGTGCAGAAGTAACCAACCGTTTAGTTAAATCTATGCCCAAACGTTTAAAGGCTGTTATAAAGAATAAAGGATATCCTACTAAATACTAAACATTTAGAAAAATTTAGAAAATTTTATATTTAGTGATGTTTTTTAAAGTGTATGATCACTTTTGTGTCCTATTTTTGTGCAATTTTATTTATTGTCATTTTTAAAAAAATAATTTGCATCGTAATTAAAATTTATTCTTCACTGCTTTATTAAGAACTGTAAAAATATGCTATGAAAAAATTTTCATGTAAAAATAAGAATATATAATGGTAAATAATGAGGTTTTTAATTGATTCTTGTTGGTGTACGAACACTTTTGGGAGCCACTGTAAATTATTTTTTACATTTCTGATACTCAGCCATTGAAAAGCAATATATGGAGTTTTTATCTAAATGTAATACATTTGCTGATATTCAGAAATCTTTAGTTGAACTTGCGGTTTTTAAAGTTAATATATGTACATTAAAAGAATTACTCTATTTCTTTAAAAAGGGATCACAAAAACTGCTGGCTGGTTTAAATTAATCAAGTTCTTTAAGTATAAAATATTATCATATATTAATGACATATTGAATTTTATTCGAATGCAATTAAAAATCTATTCTTAAACAAGAACATGATTCTTTCCTTTCTTTTATTTTATATTAAAATTCTGTAAAATTACTGTCTAATTAATTCTGAAGCTATCTTCCTAAGGGGAGGGAAAAAAACACGTCTTGCATGTCAGCACATTATAACCCATGAAGCGAATGTAAAAAGGCACGAGACAAAACTATATCTATGTATGAATGAAATAATTAAAGAATCGTTTGATTTTCAAATTCCTTGAAAAGAATTAGACATATTGTGGGCTGCATTACTGCAGAAATAGGAGCCTGATTATTTATTTTTGCCTTTAACATTTTTATAAATTATTAATTCTTTTTAATACAACAGAATTAAAAATAAATTAAAAAAATAATGTGATATTACATATTAGAGATAATTTTATTGAAAAGTCTTTCGTTCGATTTAAGTTATAATGTTACTTTAATTATTAAAAATGATTAACTGTAAATAAAAGTGGTTAACTTAGGGAGGATAAATTAAGAGAAAGCTTCCTTATCCTCCTATGAGGCCTTTAAATTTTCTAAGCACTTAACAGCCCTTATAAACAATCAAACGCAGCTCTTTTCTCTTTGTCATATTACGTCGAAATTGAGGTCAATCAAGTAATTTTTAAAAATATTTAAATGCAAACTAAAAGAAAATCCGACCACAAAATTTGATCACCAATTTTGGAGTAATAAATAACTTAACGATCATTTGGAGTCCCCGGGGTAATATGCAAACAATGGATGAGAAAAGAAAAAGAAAAAAAAAAACTTACTAGTTTTCTCTTCGCATGTATAATCGGGGCAGCAGGAGTGGGGCTTGTAGACAGCTTTGCAATTGGTGTAATCGTTGTTCGGTGGCGGCGGGCACGAACTGTGAATGCACGTAAAATCTGGCGGGGTCTTGCAAGTGCACGTGACGCAGTTGGTTGGATGCTTGATGTCCAGGACGTGACCGATGGGGTAGTATCGACTCTCGAAAAAGCACATTTCATCTGGAACATGAAAATCATACGTGAATACACAGCTTAGAAACCTCTCGCAGTCTGAAGTATTAATGTGTCAAAATATTATAAGTCTGGGAGGGGGGAGGAATTCTTGGTCATTTTGTCTTCCTTGCAGAAAATGTTTGTATTTATTGGAGAAATGTATATTTCTCATGTATTTGTATTCATGTGTTTCTTAAGAATACTTTATAGATTATTAGCTAATAGAGGCATAGTTGAGAAATATGTATACTTTGTCTGAATAGCTAAAATATAAATGTTGCCATTTGTTACATGCAAAATTTGATATTGTTCTTAAAAAGTTTCTCATAAAGATGTCTTTTTAAAATCTTGAAGCTAGCACTCGTTAACTCACCCTTGTCCATTTCAATAAAAAAATATTGTCCAAAAATTGATTTTTAAGACTTAGAATTAAAGCATTACTGTTTTATTAATGAAAAAAAATTGGTTACTTAAAAAAAATTACACATATTAAGTGTTGAAGTTATCACGTAAGATAGGCATTTCCACAAAATGAATGTATTTCATTCCGTTACCATAACCAATGAAAAAAGTGCAAACATCAGATGACCTGTGGCTGTTGTATAAAGGGTAAAAGCCTCATTAAGAACTTAGAATTTATTCGCCTGCTCTGTTTCTAATCTTACATTGTTTCTAAATATTTTTAAATATTTTCCTAGGAATCAAATTCCCTTATTTCTAAAATTCTAAATTAACTAAATTTTGAGATTTTTTTTCCTAACAAATTTCGTTCAATTTTAAGAAATTATCAAGAAAAATTTTGAAAACAAAAAGAAATGAAATCAGTAACGAAATCAGTAATATATTTCTTCTCACCTTCATCATCATCTGATTTGAAACTCGCTCCTCTGTTTGGCTTGAAATCAAAATCGTCGTCAGCTATAAGAAACGGCATTTGAAATCAAACTAGAATCTCAACATTTTAAGACAAATAAATGAATATTAATAAATGATTATAAACACTAATATTTAATAACAAACAGTATTTTAATCATGATGTTTTAAAAATAAATAAATAGAATAAAGTATACATTCGTTCCCAAAACTCAATATGTATAAAAAAGTTAGAAAAACCAGAGAACCATCCCCTCCAGCTAAATCAATGTACCGATTTCGCAAATTTTAATTCCATATGAAATCTTCTGTCCCCAACATTCTAAATGGCGGCTTGATCCCATAACCTCCCATTTTTGAAAGAACTTCAATATCGTACATTTTCCACGACACAGTTCTCCAGTTTCATTGTACCGATTTCACCAATTTTTATTTCATATGGAAATTCACCAGCCCCTGATATGTCGTCAATAATTGCTGCTCCAGTTTCGAGAGCTATCGCAAAATAATACAGTTTCTACCTCAAATACAGAACCGATTTCGCCAATTCATTTCGGCACTTTCCATGTACAGCCAATCAATCAGAATGTTATATTACTTATTGCTTTAATATTTATTATGCGAGTATAATTTAAAACAGCGCTTTAATTTAATGCAATAAGACGCATTTCAACACTTTTGTTTGATATTACTAAATTAATGCTGCTAATATGATGGAAAAACAATTGTTCGCCCAAAGTAATTAGTGCTAATCTGATAATGACAAAAAAAATGCTATATAAACTCGAAACAATGATTCATAACAAAAACAAATTGCGACATTTCCAGTTGATCAAAGCGAACTTGGAGCACAAAGGAATCTGAGAAAAAAGACTGATTAAGTTGCAATATAAAGAGGTCAGATTCTTTATTCCAGGAAAAACTTGTCAACAACATCACCTCCGTCTGAGAGCAGACAACCTCATTTCTTCAACCATAGCTAGAATTTCCTACTAAAGCATACATCAAAATACCAGTTTCGGAACAATTCTAGTTACGAGTAGAATCAAATGATAGCACTCATAATCTTTTGTTTCCTATTCTTGATAACCAATCATGTTACGCTATGCGAACTTTAATTCACTATATCACTGTTTTTAAGCCGTCGATTCAGAGATTCTCGTTTAAAAACGATTACATATAGTTGCTCCTGTTATACCTTACGTTTTTGAAAAACTTCATTCTAATGCTGTTGCTTCTATTAACATAAGTTAATAGATCTTTTCTAAAAAATATAAGTTTTTATAAAGTAGATTTAAAAATAATTGGTTACTAATCTCGTGCCGTATTAAAGAACCACCTGTTAACTTACCACAATGGTAATCAATGGGACAGCATGTCTTCTCGTGGTAGATGGGGATGCATCCTTGCTTCAGCTTCCTGGCGTCCCTCTCCAACATGCAATCGTGTTGCCGACAGCTGCTGCTGTTAATGCCAGTCCAGTTCTGGTTACACAAGCATATCAGGCAAGGGTCTTCATCCGGATAGATTTGTTCGCCTTCATAGTACATCTTGCCTTTGTACTCGCACGCTGGCACTGTAAAGAATGAACTTAAAGTCAATTTTTGAATTTTCTGGAATTTAAGAAATGGTATTCAGTATATAGCTACTGATTCATTAATATATGTTTTGATTTCTGTTAATATATAAATAAAATGATAATGACAGATCGCTATTTAGCTATACGAAGAAAGAGAGTAAAAACTGAAATAGAAGTTTTGAGGTATACAAAGTGTTGTTTTTTTCCCATGTGCCTCAACAGCAACCACAAAAAAAAATGTCATTTCATTTTTTGTAACAATGTACTTATGCACTCACAAAAAACATTTACGTATGTGAAAAAAACATCTGTATGCATTTTAATAGGCCATTTTAATTTTGGATGCTTACTGGAAATTTGACTACTTGCCCCCCCCCCTCCTCCTTAAATGAATTCATTTGGCGTTATTGTTTTTTTTTAATAACTGTGGCGAAAGTAAAAAATAATTCTTTCATTTCTTCGCATCAACAAAATAATTTACAGAAATCCATATTTCTAGATTTAAATATTTCAGAATACAAAATATTAAATTGATGTATTTAATTGCTTAAGTTGACACTAAAATATATCAGTAAAGTAATTATAAGCAACTACAATTATTATTTAAATTTGAAAAATATTCCATTTGAATATCGTAAAATAAACAGGAAATAAAATATTAAAACTTTTGAAGGATTCAAAAAACAATTAGATGCTTACCTTGATACATATTATCTTTTTGAGCTGTAGCTGCAGGGAAAAAATATTGTATAAATTAATTAAATTGCTTGAAATTTCAATAATAAAATATTTATTTTACATAAAAGAAAAAATAATATCAATATTTGAAACGAAAGGGCATCCAAGGTTTTATTCGTGTAAAAAAATTATTCATCCAGTTGCGTTAAATTGATTGCATTAATTTAGCTGATTTACCTTAAAATTTAAAGTATACATTAATGTATAAATTTGAATAGAAAATCTGGTGACTGATTTGATTGCATATAATTTTCATATAGGAAATTTCGAATACGACTTTTTTTTTCATACATTTTAATTAATATAAATATTGCTATTGAGAAATTTGCAGTGCTATTTCAACAAAGGATATATATTAAATTTTTGCATGCAATATTAATAATAAAAAGGTTGTAATTGGAACATTATGTATTTTCTTATTAAATAAATAAAAAAATATCAAATAAGAAAAATAAAACATTTTTCGTCATTTATAACTTGTAACTATTATTAAATCTACTGTATGCGCAAATACAAAAAAAAACATATATTCGAATTAAAAATCTTGCAGCAGTATACAAGCACAATGTTCTTTCTCGTGAGATTACAAAAGAGGTAAAAAAGAAAAACCTGTCCTATTTCTGAAAGTAAATATATTATTTATGATGTATCCCTTTTTCAAAAATTGAATAAATTCATTTATTATTCAGAACTAAAATAAAAACATTGCAGTGCTGCCATCTACTGAAATATATTTCTATAAACAAAAAAATATATATAGTTCTTTTATTTTAATAATCTATCTTAAAAATTTATATAGTTGTATTATTAATACGCAGAGAGAATATCTTACATTATTCTCTGCAGTAATCCACATTTTTTCTATAAAATAAATTGCAGTTGATAAATACTTAATAATTCAAAACACAAATAAACAAAAAAAAATCTGAGGAAAAGAAATAAATGGAATAAATTTTCGTGCTGCCATCTATGAAATTAAAACCTAAGATGGAAACTTACAGTCATTTTTCATTACTTTAATATGCTATATCTCCAAATGTAAGCTCAATTTCGTTTTCACAAAGCAAAATCAGCTTAAAGATAAATCCTTTTAAAAATAATTATTTTGTTGCTTTTTTAATACTAATTCACGTCGTGTAAAGCATCTTTTTTGTAGCAAACAAAATGGATAAACACTAGTCTTATACCATTAAGCTTAAATGAATTTAAAGCAGAAACATTTCATTTTAATTATTTAAAAACGTACTAAAAGCAGCAAGAATAAGGTAATTGTAAAGGACACTTTATTCTAAATTCCTTTTTTATTAAGAAAAGCCGGCCATGGTACACTTAAAAATGCATTAAGATAACAAACTGTATTATTTCAAACTGAAAAAGCTACACTTTGACTAAAAATAGTGATTTTAATGTAATAAATCAATTAGAGAGGACAATGTGAGGGTGGGAAGTGCTAGAACTGGTTAAGTCTTGATTTCAAATTCAAAAATCATAGAGCTTTCAGGAAAAACAATTTTATTAACTTATGTAAATTCATTAAATAATTATGGCGAGTAAAAAATAATTTAAAAATCTACATTTTAATCTCTCAACATTTTATTTTGTTAAGAACTACTAATGTAATAACAATCAATGTGCTCATCTTCCAATGCATTTGAAAATAACAGTTTAAAGTTTACAATCACTGAAATTTTCAGTCTACTTACGACATTCGACGCTGATGGGGCAGCACTGATCTTCTTTGTAGACATAGTGACATCCCTCAGGTAAGGGGGTTTGCGAGTAGACTGCAGGACATTCAGTTGTCGTACAAGAAATAGATGCAGCTTGAGTAAAATAATCTGTGGCACAGCTGCATGTCTCGCAAGGGTTGCTGGTGGGAATTTTTGAACCGACAGGGTACACATGCTTCTTGTAAACGCAGACTGAAAATGAGATAAAGGGCATTCGCTTTAAGAATATTTCTTATTCAAGAAATGTTAACGAACAAAGTGAGAAAGAAATCAACGTCCAAAGTGAGAATTTCTTAAATGCATAGAATCAAATGCAATATTTATTTTAAAAAATAATAGATACTTTATAATTACCAAAAAGTATTTAATTGCACTAAAATTAAAACGAAAAAGAAGTTTTTAAACAAAATCTTTTAATTGATATTTTGAACAACAACAATATTCGCGTTACTGTTTCTAACGACACTTGTCATAGACAAGCCCGCTGACAAAATCAGTGATTTTAAGCTGTTCTCTTGGTTTAATAGCACCAACTAGGGCCAGGAGCACGTTTTAGCTACTCACGCGTCACATTCGATTACACAACCCCCTTTCACAGTAGGGCACTTTCACACACTTCACAAAGAGAACAGATGAAGAGCAACCATGCCCGAGCCGGGACTCGAACCAGGAAAGTCCAGATCATATTGAAGACACGCTACCTCTATGCCAAGTAGTCGGCACGACAATACATTAATATTCTCGATAAAGCTTTTACATTTAATATTAAATACATAACACAATTTAATATGTATTTTGAGAAATACCTACTAAATTGTATTATACATATGTAATGTGTATAATACAAATTGTATCGTATACAAATATAATTTAATATATATTATTAATCTTTCAATTATTACCAACAATAAATATTTGAAATATTGTATCGATATCTGGTAAAAAATCGATTCGTTATTGCGACACTTTTAGAAGGGATGCGAGATTCATCTAAAAGTTAAATCGTCACTATAGTAGAATTAATAATTAAAGATAGATAATTGATGAGATTGACATTATTTTCTGATATGCTTTTATTTTTTCAGAACAAATATAATATTTTACGTTTGAAATCTGATAGAATATTATTGAATGTACCTCATGGAATCTATCTTTGTAATATCATTAACCGGATAAATAAAAGATTAATATGTCTATAATACCGATTGTTGAAATTAAAATTGAAATTTTAAATCAGGCAAATAAAAATTTAGGATGATTTTCCTTATTAAATTTGACATATTTTTGAAATGCTTAAGTTTAAAAATACAGTATTTAAAATTTCTAAGTTCTCTTCATAAGTTGCAATTAATTATAGAAACAAAATAATTCTTTCTAAATATGTAAATAATAATAGAGAATAATTGTATAGGAATAGCGTAGTTATAGGAAAAATAAAAACGAAAAAAAAATGAAACTTTATCACAATTTTCAAGTTTTAAAGATTTAAGTTTAATTTGAGTTATTGATATTCAGATATATATTGTCAGATTTATCATCACATTTTTTTATTAATCGAATTCAAATTGTTTCTATACCCTTTATATGTCATAGACAAAAACTATAAGATAAAAAAATATCAGAGTTAGTTACTTTAAGATATTATATATTGTAATAAATTAAAAATTTTCTCAATTCTCCAGCTCATGGATTACATTATGATGCTATCCACAGCTTACTAAAACCATGAAATAAATACCTTACAGTAGCTTATTTAACAACTTAAATTCAACAAATATTCTTTTTTCGTTTAACCATCACATACTATTCTTCATTTTTTTAAACATTTTGTTTATTTATTCCACTCACAATCGAAAATAAGTACTTTGAAAAGAGATTAGGCATTTTCTTCTGCGCTAAACTTTTGAAAAAGAGAAGAAGTCTGAGTTTCTTTTCACATAACAATAACTAAACCAAATTATTACCAGTGGGATTCGTCCTTTTTCAACGCAGAGAATAAAGATGAAATATAATGTGATTTATCTTCTAAAAATGTTTTTTTTTATTGAAGGCAATCCTTATGAAAGAAATGAAATTTAATAC
>JAPMOR010032822.1:152031-164281 GCA_026543865.1 Argiope aurantia | reverse complement strand
CCTGAATTTAAGGAATGTGATCTAGTGGATGGGCGATTTGAAAAAAAAGATGGGACCGTTATCCCTATCCAGACCGTTATCCTATTTATAGGACAGCTGGAAAACACATGTGAAATATCTGTATTATATTTTTTTCATGGATATTTTTAATGTTTTGAACAACACTGATGATCTACTAAAAAACTATATGTTTATTTAAGAAAAATAATAATTTTGTTATTTAAGGTATTAAAATTTGATATTATTTTAGGGGTGAATTTAAAACAATTTCTTGTAATTAATTATTTTTTTTAAATTCCATTTTTCCCCACTAATATATTATGTTTAGTCTATTTATATTAGTTTACGAAAAGTTTTATGTAAATTTTAATTGTTTCTTTTATTTTATTCACATTTAATTCAACTGTCCAATATGGGGTAAAATGTGTGCTTTTAGAAATAATGTTAATTTTTAGAGTAAAAGGTATTAGTCATTTTCTTTGTTCTTTAGTTGTGCAACATATTTTGTTTTTGTGTTATTCGTATTTGAATCAAATGCTGTCCATTATGATGTAGTTCTAAGCATTGGAAGATTTATTTTTCCTTTCTCTTTAATTTCAGCTTGATTTGTTTCTTCTTAACTTATGATAGTAAATAGTATTTTGGTAATTCCATTTTGATTTAATAATTTGATTTGTTTTTTGTTATTTTCATTGTACTCAATTTGAGATATAACTTTTATTTATAACTGAATATGCATGATTTTAAAAAGTATCTGGCTGTCATTTAACCTTACATTAACAAGCATTCTTTTCTCCCCTGACTTGGCCGTTCATTTTATGGGAACATTGGTAATGTTTTCAGCCTATTTTATGTATATATGTAATCTTTTCAGTGATTGTAGTTTATACAAGTGTTTCAATCATTGTGTATTTCTAGCTTTATTTTCAAATGTCCTAAAATGCTTTTTACTGAAAACTTATTTGCATTTATCAAAATAGATCAATCTCACCAGAAATGCAAAAAAAGAAAAAATCTAAAAAACACTCAAAAGAAAAGGCTCGTCATAAAAGGTAGTTAATAATTTCTTTTTATTCATTTTCAAATGTTTATTTTTCCTATTTTAAAATTTAGACTATTAACTAGGGCAATTTAAAGCTTGGATTTTTACAAAATTATTTGATTTCTTTACTCCTCCTGTTCATAAATATTCTACTCTTTAACTTCATCAAGAATATCAGAGAAATTGTAATTTTGGTCTATTATCAGAAAGAAAAGAAAAAAAAAAAAGAGCCTAATAAAATATGTATAATTTTAGGAGATTTGTAGCAGTTTACTCTGAAAATTCTTATTGAATTTTGATTTGTTTTTGGAGGGGTGGGGGAGATGATTTGATACATTTTAAATTGATAGAAATCTTAAATATGATTTGAGTTTTTTGAAAAGTGCTTTGTCAGATCGTTAAAGCAATTAAGTTGAAAAATAATGTGCTATGACATGGATCTTTTTCGGTATAATTTTTTTGTATGGTCCTTACTTCCAAAATTTTTATAATTTCAACTTTAGAATTTCTGTAAACTTACTTTATACAACTTTCCAGATGCAGAATAATGTGTTTTTTTTTCCTATCATGGTATCTAATTATGTGTTTCTTATAATGAGAATTTTTAAAAGAACTAATATGTGTTATAAATACTTTTTTAAAAAATCAATTTATTTTTATTTTATGTATTCCAATAAAAGATTATTTTCTTATTTAAACTGACAAGTCTTTTTCTTCGTATTATATTTGAATAATGACTTCTTATAATATCAATAATACAGTCTTGAAAAAGATTTTTTTTATTATTGTTTCATTTTCAATGCAGATTTCTTCAAAAAATTTTGATCCCATATTTCAGTACAATATATGATGTAAATATTTTCTAATTTAGTATACATTAAATAATCATTTCTGTTGATTTATTTATGAAATATATTGTCTCAAATTGTATTTGAAATTAAATTGAGAGGTAAGAATAAATTTATTTATTGTGACAAAAAAAAAAAGAATCTTTTTTGCATTAGGAACTTGGCAGGATTAATTTTAATCAAAATAGCATTTATTTGATACTCTACATTCTTCTGATATTTTTCCTATCCTAATTTCATCCTGAGTATACCATGAGAATACTTTTGATTAACTAGGGATTAACAACAGTTAATTGTACTTGTTAATTTGTAAGTATTGTAACCTTTAGTTTAGCATTATTATTTTTTTTAAATGTATATTTTTTACAGCAAAACAGATTCATCTCGCAAGAAACGTGAATGCTCTTCCTCAAGTAGTTCATCTTCCAGCAGTGAATCTGCTGACGATGAGAGTAGTAGTGAATCTAGTAGCAGGGACTCAAATTCTGATAGGCAAGTCATAATTTTAATTTGCTTAAATATTATATATGTATTTCAAATTTATTTGAAACTATGTGGAAAATTGCTATATTTTTAAAAGACTATTTACACCAATGCCAGTAATAAAATTTTTGATTTTGTACTTAGGGTTTCTCTTGTTCAGGTATGTACTTAATATTTCACTACTGCATGGAGCATAAGTCTATCCATCAAAAGAAGTTTTAATAACACAAAGCTTCTTATTTGCACTTTTTTTTATGAGGAAACCCAAATTGCACTCAACTGTTTGCAACAGAACTTATTGTAACTTTTTATAATCCTGTTCCTGTTTTCATGTGAAAATATTAATTTTAATTAAATTTAGTTTTTTATTAAATTTATGTAAAAGCACTAATACTATACTTTTTTGTAATCCTGTTTCTGTTTTCATGTGAAAATATTAATTTTAATTAAATTTATGTAAAAGAAGCACTAATACTATAAAAGATTAGTGTGACCAATTCTATTTTCTCATTTTATCAACAAATGTATTTCTTTCATGAAAAGTGTTGTTTTTATCTTTTTAATTGTTGAATCAAATATAATTTTTTCCTAGTGTAAATTTTATTCTTGTAATTGTTAAAATTATCTCAAATATTTGTAAAATTCCATTTCTTAAATCAGTTTATTATTTTATAAAATTGATTATTAAATTATGTTATGTATTAGTATAATCATGAATTGTTAAATATTTGTAATGCTTTTTTTATTAATTTATATGGCTGTTAATAAATATATCCGAAGTATTCTTATTTAATTGCTGTTAAATATTTTCTTTAAATTTTATGTTTTATAGTTTGTTACCTATATATTTTGCTCCTGATTTAATTCCTGGATTTAAATAAAGAATTACTCTTAGTCATTAAAAAAATCCTTAATTTTGTAACTTTTTCTTAATGATACAATAATGTTTTGTTTTTCAATGTATCATCATATTGAGATTTACTTTTATGATCCATAAAAAAAAACTGGATTGAAAAATAATACTGGTTCTTGCAAATAAATAAATAATAAACAAGCTGATGCTTTTGCATCTGTTTTGTTAAATATCTTAATTTGTTTATATCTTATGTTTGTAACTACTGTTTGAAAGAGTTTGTAGAATTTTTTTTTTAACTTCCAAGGTTTTGGATATTTTATATTGTTAATTGTAGAAATAAAAAAATAGTGATAACTCGTCAGATTTTTTTAAAAAAAATTTGTAAATATTTATATATTTACTTGTTTCACTGCAAATATATATTCTTAAAAATAAATCTGATGTGGATTTTAAGTCTTCTTTTCCTAATGTGATTCACTTATTGATTTCAAGCATGAGCTTAATAATTTTATTCAGAATTTTTTTATATTTAAATTTCCATTTGCAGATACAAGATTTTTCCCTCCGTAATAATACTTCTAATTCTATTCCACAGTGATTCATCCCAGGATAAGCACAAGAATAGCTCAAAGCGTGAAAAAAATCACAAAATGAATAGAAAAAGAAGCACAAGCTCTGAAAGAATTCGTTATTCCAAAGATGCTCGCTCTCGAAAAGATATTTATGAAGCCAAGGTAAAGTTATATTTTATTTAGTAAGAAAATGTGACTTTACTAGATCCTTACTTTGTTGTTTAGTGATTGACAAGGTGAGTAAAAAAAATTATCAAGGATTTATTTTATTGAAGCAAGAACAAAAATTTGTGAATTTTAAAAAAATGAATAATATGTTGAGTTTAGGAAATAATTATTTGTAGAAAAAAGCCCATGAATATTATTAATATTTACAGTTCAATAATGTTTATTTTTACATAGCAAATTTTGTATTACGATTCCTTTGTATAGTTGCACAAATAATATATATTTCTCTCATTAAATTATATTATTGGTTAGGATATTCTTAAATTCAAAGCAATTAATTCTAAAAAATATGCTTCCATTCGGCTCTATGGTTCCCCCCCCCCCAAATCTGGTTTTATATTATTGATACTTTATAATTGTATTCTGTTATGAGACGTAATTCATTACAATCGTTAATGTTTTTGAAGTAGACTCTTTGTAAATAATAGTAATAATTAAAATTATGGAATTGTTAAAATATGTAATCCTTGTGATTAAAATAATTCTGCTGCTTAAGTTTTCTATCCATTTTTAAAATCAGAGATAAAAAAAGATTTTTAATGATTAAAAAAAAGGGAAAGTCCATATCAGTTTTAACAGTTTATGTGATTATATAAAAAAAATATATGCAACTATAATTTAACTTTGTAAGAATTCTTAACTTGTATAGAGAAATCACGTTTGAGAATTTTAAAGTTGATTTTTAATGAAAATTTTATTAAATGCTGATTAATGTTAATAATATTTTGTTGTTAATTGCCTTTGGTGACTATCTGATTCAAATATAAAATTTACTGAGTTTAATTGCAATTAAATCTGTTATAATTAAACTACCTGATTACTTCAAATTATTTTTAAGCATCCATGTCAAAGTTTTAAAACCATGGTTATCAGTAGTCTTACATATTTGCTACTTATTGTACATGTACATATTAAGTTTCAAGATGTCATAGTGCCATTCAAAATGTAACTGTCCAGGTTTGTTATCTTCTAATTGCACATTGTTGTTCACAATATCGGAATTTCAGTTTCTTATTCTGCATGTAAACTGCTCAGATAAGTAACAGAATCTTCTTCCTTAGCATTCAACAATGAACAATAATTTTGCAATTTATAATTAATTAATGCATGGAATTGCAAAAACTGTTTGAATGTCATTGCAACAATAAAGGTATTGTTAAAAATTATTCAAAAAAAAGTTAAAGTGTTGTAAAATTTAAGAAAAAAATTGCATGTGAAATTTAATGTCAAATAAATGATAATTTTTTGAATTTTAAATGATTTGAAAATTTTTTTTTTTTTGCTATAACATTTTCATAAATTATTTTAAAAAATGTCAAAATTTGGCTTAATTTTTGAGGAAGCAAATTTTTTTAAAAAAAATTCAATCTGACATGCACATTTCTATTTTCTAAGGTTTATTTGTGTCATATTTGATACTTGTAAGTCAAAAAGTTTGGCCTATGAAGCACCAACAGAAACAGGCACACATTATCCTTCATTATTAATAGAGATGTATTGTTAAATCACTTGTTTCAAACTTCTGATTTCACTGCCTTATTTCAATTTTGTGTTATGCTGAAACATTAAATTAAAAGAAAAAAAGAAAAAGCTATTAAGTTTTTGTTTGATGATTGATGAATTTTAAACTAATTTAAAGGCTTTTTCTCATTATAATATGTGGAAAAGTAATTTACTAGTTCATATTCTGATAATTTTGTCAACTTTATGTTAAATCTCTTAATGTCATTAAACTTCTTTAAAATATTTCAGATCTTTCATAAGTGAACAGAATTGAGAATTCCTTATAGAAATTATTTCATGTTTAGCAGTTATTACTCCAGTTGATAAATTTTTCTAAAAATGAAAATTATCAGCTTTTTGTAGCTATTTTTGTTTGATGAATTCTTTGTCAGAATGATTATATGATGGGTTTATTTATTGTTTGCATAAATAAATTATAACTTTTTCGAAAACTGATTTTCTTCATTTTGTCTCAATATTGAACTGCACACTATAGGAAATTTTAATGTAAGTATTCAACTTTTCATATGAGCAACAAGAATTATCAGTTTTCTATCAATATTATGTAGCACTGTTTTTATAGCCATTTCATTAATATTGCATTTTTTTTTTTTTTTGCTACCAATGTGTATGTATGTGAAAAAGATTAATAAATTTTTTTTAATATTTTTATGGTTTTTTTAATATAAAAAATAATAATAAATTAAGTTAAATTATGTATGTGTTATAAAATTTAAAAAATATTTTTGCTTGTATGCAAATTATTATAACCTATATTTTGTATATATTATTATTTATATTGATGTAAATTCTAAATTTCTTAGGATCCTCTTTTAGCTCATAATTTTGTAAATCAATTTAATGACAAGAAAGTTAAAAGTATTATGTCCCATCATCTTTTTTTAAACATGAATTATCAACATTCCTGTTCCCCCTCCCATTTAAGTAAGTTTCTAATCTGCCCCAATTCTTACATTTTCTCGAAAAATATACTTTAATGTTTTATTCCCCTTTCAATTATACATATGTTCTAAGGTAAAGAAAAGTAAATTAAGTATTTTGTGTTAAAGACAATCAGGATTTCCTTTAAAAATAATATGACAGTGCTGGTGTATTTATAAATAATATGCGAGAACTGCTTTATGTTTTTGTGAAGTATTTTTGCATTAATATATATTCAGGCTATTATTTATAAAAAAATTCCTTTTAAATTTCATAAGCTTTTATTGATTATAAATAGTTATATTTAGACATTTACTTAAGTCAGAAAGGAATATTAAGGTGTGTGTGCGTGCATGTGTGCATGTGAGTGAGAGAGAGAGAGGTTATTGACTACTTTTCATATATATATATATATTTGAGGGAAAAAATGACTAATATTCCATATGAATTTTTCAAAACTAAAATTGATTCATTATTTTTGCAGAAAGCTAAGTATAAACGGAAACCCACCCGTACTTCATCCTCTTCTTCATCTGATGATTCTTCACCAAAGCAATACTACCGACTGGAGCCTGTTCTTCTAAAATCAAAGTCAAAACATAAAAAGTCTCATCAAATTATAGAGATTCCCAAGAAGAGTGCTTTTGAACTGAAGAAGTATGATAAGAAAAAGAGGGGCTGGCAATCCTCCTCTGATGATGAAGAGCCAGAGAGTAAGCGCCATAAGCGATCGCTCTCTTCATCCAGGGCTTCAAAGCATCGTTCAGAAAGGTATGGTATCTTATTTCTGTGAGTATTTGTCTATATTTAATGTATGCTTTTTATTCAAATTAATTGAATATAACATTTTTTGAGTGACTCAAAAGTCCAGGCTATGAATTTAATAATTTATGAATGATTGATGCTAGAAAGAGGTTATTTCCATTGAGCCAATTTTTAGTTGGATAGATTTCAATTCATAAACCAGATTTTATTGTTATTATAATGTACATTTTAAATTGTGGATGTTTAACATTTAATAGAGTGGGGCATTACATGGGATTAGACATAATATATAGAGTAGAATATCAGTTTGTAAGTGTTCATTATGTCATCTTCCTTTCAGAAATGCAAATGTCAAATAATTAATCACATTTTTGCTGCAATAAGAATATGTCTCATGGTATCACACAAATCAACAAAATAAATATTGCGTTTTGCTGCCAAATATATTTTTAATTAAACTAATTAAGCTTATGTAGCACTGACTTCTAATAACTGCAGAATTATCTAATGATTGAAATTATGCTATCAACAATTTTGGTTGCATGGTGACAGTAAAAAAAAAAAAAAAAAAACATTGTTATTTTATCTCTATCTTTTTGGTATAGAAGAGATCTTTTTATGTTCATTTGTTTAAGAATTATTACACTTTAAAGATGCTCTGATCTTCTGAATTATCTGGTAATTTAAAAATCAAATTATGAAACTAGCTAATTGGTAAGGCTTAATATATTTATTTGCAATAGTTAAATAGTTATTTTTTGAATAATGCAACAATACCAAATATTACATGACAGTAGCCATAGTATTAAAATCCGTCATCCCACTTTATTACTAATAGTTTTGTGTGATCCTCATCATCTGGTTGCTGTTTGAAATTACAAAGTCTTTGTGTTATTTTAAAATTATTCTTTAATTTAATTAAGTGTAATTACATCTTACTTCTTTTGTAGATTTTTTTAAATGCATAAAATATATTCATTCTTATTATTTAAATTATGTATATAATTCTAAATTTAAGAAGATACTGAAATTCCCCGAATATTTCTTGAAGATTAAACTGCACATTTAAATTGTTATTGAATCATAATCAATTGTTAGGCCATGATGTTATAGGAAAGTAGAAATAGATTTTAGAAAATATAGCATAAAAGCAGCATACTTTCAATTCTTTACCATTTCAAAAAATTAAAGGATGCATTTGAATTTATTTGTAACAGTTCTATTCATAATTTCTTTATAACTTATATTAAGGGATGAAGTAAAAATGCAAAGCAAAGGAGATTCTCATAGATCATCTAAGCGTTCAGAAAAGGATTTTCATGTCTCATCAAACAAACATTCAAAGAATAGATCGAGATCTGATGGAAGGCAGCATAAATCACATCACAAAAGCAAATTTTCTGATGACGAAAGGTATTTTATATTTTGCTCCCAACTTTGATTGATTTTATAAACAGATACTTTTTTTTAATTAATTGTTGGTATTAGGTTTTTGTGATTGAATTTTTAGATAATTTATGAAATAGATGAATATATATGGTTAGCTGTTAACTTTAATTATTCATAAATTATAGAATTGCTTTACTAAGGACTGCCATGTATTCTCTTCTAAACAAAATATTGTTACCCTTAGTGCATAATTTTCATATTTCTTCTTATGATAGTAATATATTTCTTCTTTTTTAACATGAAAAGTAAAATGGATAATTTTTTATGTTATTTGGATTTTAATTGAAATAAGCTTTGTATGACATGGTGCTTTTTTTTTTTTTTTAATCTTTGTATACTCTACTAAAAAGGATTCTTTGGGGAAAATAAATGCAAAAAATTTACCCCCTCCCTCAAAATTTAATATATTAGATAAAAAATTATTTTAATTTAAATAAACTTTGTATGACATAATGGCTTTTTTTCTTAATATATTTTACTAGAAAGTATTCAGTGAGAAAATCTTTGCTACAAAATTATTCAAAAATGTATTTTAAAAAAATGAAACTTTATATTTGAGTCTCCATGACAACTATGCACAAAATTTCATGGTTGTCAATGTAATTGGATATTACAGATGCACACATAAGCTCTTCCTTTCATTAATATAAGCAGTTGCTGTTTATTTGTTTATTTTTTGAATTTGATTGTTTTGTTCTTTTACTATATTGCAGGTCTTTTGTAATTATTGATAGTATAAAGATCTAGATTTTATTCAAATAAATTACAGATTATTAAGTCATTACATTATTTAACTATCAAGCAATTTCTATATATTGTAAAAACATAATTAAACTGTAATTGTACGGAAAAAATTTAGAATGGAATTGTTTCTTTTATCGCCATTTTTTTCCTAGCTCTTGGATATTTATAACCCTAAACAGCTATTTTTAATTGAATTTTTTTGATTATCCATAACTAATACCTCATTTATTTAATAATTTCTAACTTTGGGTTTATAATAAAAAAAAAAAATTCAGGCGAAAATTGAATGACCAATGAAAAAAGTTCTAGAAGCCCTGATAAAAATTGAAAAAATCTAATAAATGGTTTTAATTCTCATGTTGTTGTTTTTAAATTTTATTTAGTGATGACAATCAGAAAAAGCAGAAGGACAGAACCAAAGATAGTGTGGATAAAAAACACCAGGAGAAAGTAAACAAAAGTAAGAAGAAGCACAAGAAAGATGCAGAGTTTTCCAAGCAACACAATGGATATTCTAAGCATGTACGCAAGTTCTTGACTGGTGAAGCTGAAGATTCCGAAAGAAGTCGAAGGTGAAAGATTTATGTTATGCATTTCAATCATAGTTATCTTATGATGATTAATGAGTAATAATTTAAAACTATCTATATACTATTTGAATAATTTTTTTAAAAAAATCGGAGGTTATATAAATATATACATTATGTGTTTGAAATAAAATTTTACTTAATTTTTTTTAATACTGATACAGATATTTGTTGATTAATAAATATACAGTGTGCAAATTTTAGTTTGCTCAGATTGTTTTACTTATTTATTTCATATTTAATTGTATTGAATTTATTATGGTAAGAAGTTGTAATTTTATTCATATTTTAGATCGGAAAGTGTCCATAAACGTGAAAAATATGCTCCAAGATCCCTATCCAATTCACCAGTTGTTTATAAGAATAAGAAACATATAATTGAAACCTCACCAATTGAAGATTCAGCTATGCATAAGAAAAAATTTGTAGCAAAGTCTCCTTCATATTCTCCTTCTAAAAAGGTCAAATCAAAATCTCACCGATCCCGTAAATCGTCTGTGGATTCCCATTCTCAAAAGCGTTCAAATCGGCGAGATACTAAAAGTAAAAGCCAATCTCCTGCTGAGCCAGAAGTAAGAAGAAATGGTAAAGATCACAAAACAAATACCAAAGGCTCACTGAAAGCAGTTCATAGCCCTAGGAAAAAGCGACATGATAGTAAATCTCTCACTCGAAGCCCCAGTCAACATAAAAGTTCCAAAACAAAATCTAAGCAAAAATCAAACCATCGAGACCGATCTCTCAGTGAAAGTATGCATTCTGATCAAAGTGATTGTCAGAAATCAGAGGGTGAAAATGCTGACAGGAATAAGAAGTCAAAAAAAGTAGTCAAAGAAGTTGCTCATGACAGTTGCAGCGATAGTCCTATTCATCATAAAATCAGTAGTGGAAAATCTAAAAGAAATCGAAGCCGTTCTAAGGAATCACTTCCAGATGATGTTAAAACTTCATGCTCTAAAGGTATGGTTATCCTTCCTGAAACCTGTCAAGTTACAGCAACAAAAGAGACCCCTGTCATCAGTCAACGAAATAGAGAATCATCTAATTCTGGTAGTCCTACTAGATCACCATCTCGAAATGATTCAAAGAAACAGAAGAGGAGCAAGGACACTACAAAACACTTGAACAAAATTGCTACTAATAAAAATAGTCCTAATTGGTCCAGTGATCAAGTTTCCAGCCCAAAGATTGACAAATCTAAAAGTATTTCGACTAAGTGTAATACCTCTCAGGAAGTTAAAATTAAGAGAGGGAGCAGTGTGGAGACACCTAATACTTCTGTGTCAATGGATAATGGCAACAATCATGATAAGGAAGATACGTTTTGCACTAAGAGAAATAACTGGAATGTTGTGTCAATGGGAGACAATGTTTCTCAGAATGTGGATTCTAAAGGTACTTTGGCTTTCAGAATTGAAGACAACTCTTCTCCAATCATAAAAGAAACTAAAGTCGCTTCTAAATCAAGCAAGAGAAGCAGCACAAAACAACTAGAAGGCTCAGAAGGAAGACAAATCAAAAGAAAGGATCACAGTCTGTCTCATAGCAGAAGTGCCAGTGAAAACACTGATCAAGAGAAGAGTTCCAAGAACAAAGACGGTAGCCGCTCTCGAAGCAGAAGCACCAGTGTTGCTCATAGTGCAAGTGGCAGTGAAAGATCCAGCCGAAGTCGCAGTTATAGTTGTAGAACAAAGAGTTACAGCAAGAGTCGCAGCCTAAGCTACAGTAAAAGTCGTAGCAGAAGTAGAAGCAAGAGCAGAAGTAAAAGCAGAAGTCGGACCCACTCCAAGAGCTATAGTAGAAGTAGAAGCAGAAGTATTTCAGTCTACTCTAGGTTTGTATTTAACATTAATTTTTATTATTTTGAAACTCTGAGTAGAATAGATTGTGTATGTATATGTATATATATATATATATATATATATATAATATATATAATATAATTGCTTTACAAGTAAGGCATTTTTATTGTTATTGAGTGAATATTGCTAGACATGAAAAACAATGTAAAAAAGGAGCCTAGCTATAAAAAAAATTATTAAAGTTTTTTTTTTGGGGGGGGGAATATAAAATTTTTATTTTATGGCAGATTTTATCCTCCCACCCCTATTCAGTGTGTGTGCGTGTGTTTCAAATTGTAAAAATGCATCTATTCGTATCTTCTGCATAATTGAAGTTTTTCAGAATGTAAAATAAGTTTTAAAGACTTAAAACAAAGCAAGAAGTTGTAG
>JAPMOR010032822.1:103422-152021 GCA_026543865.1 Argiope aurantia | reverse complement strand
TGTAATTGTTCAATAACCAGCTGAGTCAAAGTTTATAAATTATATTTTTGGTTCTAATCTGTTATGGGAAACAGATACAAGGACTTTTAATTAGAGTTATGGCCTTAAAGAGGAAAATTAACCCATTTGAAGACTCACAACTAATTTTATTCTAAGCACGCATCTGAGAATTTATAATTGTCATTATTTATTTTATATCACTGTTTTTTTTTTGTTTTTTTTTTCTTTCTTTCCCTGTCCGATTTTCAGATTTACATTTTGATTTCAGATCTCGTTCAAGGTCCTATTCATCTCGATCTCGCTCTAGATCCATTGCTCGGAGTCCTTCCATTCCTAGGAGGAGAGGTTCTCCGAGTTTCTTAGACAAAAGACGTATTACTAGGTATAATATCTTTTAATTGGCGTTTAGAAATTATTTTTTAAAAAAATATAAATGAATGCTTTCAAAATTTGAAACATGCAATAAGTATTTTTAAGAAGTTGTAATTTTTTTTTTACTGTAATATATAAAGTATAAAGTAATTTTAATTAAATAATAAATTTAGGTTACATATGTTTGACATCATAATTTCTATTTTTGTATGTGAAAATTTTTATTTCTTGCTTATTTAAATGAATAATGCATAAAGCAAAAAGAAAATGTGTTTTATTAAAAATTTCTCTAATACTCTTACGAAGTAATTTTTCTTTTCTTAATAAATATATTGTTTGCTTAAAATGATTATCATTTTTCGAAAATTTTCAAAAGGTAAATGGTGCAATTTAAGAATTTTTTTAACAGAATTTAATTCTGTTTAAACATGGAAAGTTGTGCTTTTTTTAACCAGTACTTACCATTTTAATTATTTGGCTGCATATTCATTTCAGAAATTAATATATTTCTAAATAAAGGATTCTTGCCCATCTAAGGTTCCTTCTAACATATTGAAACTCTAACTTTTCAGTTAATAATTTTCTGTTGTAACTAACAAACCAAACTGCTTCTTTAGGGCTCGTTCTGTAAGCATGCCTCGATATAGACGTGTCTCTCGATCGAGTTCTAGATCGTCTTCTAGCTACCCATCTCGATCACCTTTCAGTCGTCATTCTTCCATTAGCACCAGTAGCAGCAGTCTTTGGAGTCGAGTGTATCGCCTTTATTAAAAAGTATTTTTGAATTCAGCCCATTGGCTTGCCACCTTCAACTGCAGAAATTTAGTCTTAACTTATTATAAAATTATACTGTTATTACATCTAAAAAATATTTGCCTTAAACTTGAAACTGTAGATATGAGCTCCATATGCTATTGGTATATATTCTAAGAAAGTTCATAATTTTATGTGCTCATAATCCTCTTTTCAACAGTTCTGTATTTTGGGTAACTCTTATTTTGAAATCTCATTGTATTTTGTTCATCATTATGGATGAATTATTCAATTTTCCTGATTTATTCAATTGTTTCAAGATTTACTCTGTTTCTATAATTTTGTTTTGAAGCAAAGAAATTAGTAAAATATTGTAAAACTTTAAGACATATAAAGCTGAAGGCAGCTTCTTGTTTGGGCAAATATGTATGTGTGTATGAGAGAAGGGGGAGATTTTATAAATGATTAACATTAGTTATAAACTTAAATAAAGAAGGAATATAAAGGTTTGTGAATGTATATCACATTAACATTCTGAATTATTCACAATTTTGCTAGATTTTCATAACACGCTCATTGTCAGGACTTTTGAAATAGCATTGCTGTCATCTCAGAGTTTCAAGCTTTTATTATTATCATTATGATGAGTCTCCTTTGATTTCTTCTTTTCAATTGATAAGGTGTTTTTTTTTTGTTGTTGTTGTTGCTTTTTCTGTTATTCTCATTGAAAATTTAAATAAAAATCTTTCTTTTTTTCGTATGATATTTTTGATTTAAAGTTCTCTTGGTACCTGATCCCATTTTGCATGAAATTGATATTTGAAAACTACTTCTGTATTTTATTTGAGGAATTTCTATAGAGAAGAGAAAGGTGCATTTAGTGAAAGCTATGTAAAATGAATATATATTTTTTCCCCTGATCAGTCTTTTTATTATTTTGCTCTTAGAGCATAATTCCAACTAATGATGATTCTATACATACACATACAGTTAAACTATGAAAATGCTCTTAAAAGTATAAAATCAGATTTTTTAAGATGTATACGTTTTTCTTTTAATATTCTTTCTAATTCTTTACTTTTTGGCAGTATGGTAAAATTGATCTATCTGATATTATTTTGCTATTTTGCAGATTCAACATTTTTTTCTCTCTTGTTCATCAAACTCTAGACTGGTTAGATTTTTTAATATCTTATTACTTATGTTAATCACTAGGACTTTTTAGAACAACATCTTTTCTTTTGTTAAAAAATTGTTTTCATTTGCATATCTTATTTTACTTTTATTTTATTTATTTAGTTGACGTTTAGCATAATGTGCTGAAGGAGGGAATGTTCTAACTTTTTGTAATCGGTAAAATAGCACTTTCATGAATTATTGAGTTTTTGGATTGAAATATGTACATGCAGTAACTTTTATCAGCATCGGTGAAGTATCACATTTTAACATTGTAATACATGTGTTATATCTTACTGACATGCACCAAAAATAAGTGCAACTAAATTTCTGCAGTGCTGCAATGAATATTGTGAAACTTGGAAGGGTGAAGGCATGGTGGAGGTTTTCTACAGAACACCAAAATCCCAACATGTGACGTCCTCCCTGCTTATTTTTTTTCCCCTGCACTTTGCATGCTCTTTCTTTTAACACAGCTGTTACACTTTGTGCTTTTTTTTATATATGTTTTCAATTAGTTATATTGAGTTCAATTGGGCTTTATTTTTTTAACATTTTAAACTGCTCTTATGAATTTCAACTTATTATAATAATCAAATGAAGTAAGGAAATGTTTCTTAGATTTTCAGGTGAAAAAGCAACTTATAATATGATGAGTTAAATTTTCAATAGTTACCTTTAAATTAGGGGGAGGGGGAGATGATAATAATTTTTTGGAACTGTCGAACCTCATATAAAGATTCCTTATTGACTAACTGAAACTAACTGCTCTTTGTTTTTGTTAGGTTGTTCACTGGAAAATATAAAGCCCAGTTTAGCTCTATTTATATTTTTATTTTTTACCTGGTTTTGCATTTTTTTTATTTTATTGCACAGTGCCTTTGTCTATTGTGATTATATTTTCTTTTGTAGATGTTTTTAATTGGTTATTCTTTTTGTTTCAGTTGATCCACATAGTATGTTCATGCACTATGCACTCAGTTACAGGTATACAGTACACACTTTTCTTTTTTTTTATGCACTTATGATTTATTTATTTTTATTATTATTATTACTACCACAATTAAAACAATGCATGTAGTTACATTTTTTATTTATTTTGCTTTGTGTTATTATTTTCTATTTAGTATTTTTATTTTATCTTGCTTTTTTCAATTTTAGGTGAATTCAATATTTTCTTAACCTTATCACAGGTTAATTTTTCACATGCACATTTTCTAAATTCATCATTTGTTCTCTATTTGGTTATATGTCCAGTTTTTCTACAAATTTAGTGCAAGATACTTAATAAACAGTTTAGATTATGATTTTTAATTATACTTGCTTTTCCAGATATTTCTTCAAAAATATAGAATTAATTTCATTATCTCTTTCAGCTGCATTTTATAATAGAAAAGATATTTTCTTTTAAGCTTTATTCATATAAAAGATTTATTGTTGATAAAAACTCAAATAATCCATCATTGCAAAAATTAAAAAATCAAAAATTGTGTTCTTTTTATAAAAATTTTGTTGATGTATCAATTCAATAAAGCTGTATCAGTTTTTTTATTAAAGTCTTTGAAAAAAAAGATTTATCAATATTATGACTGTGAATCATGATGTAGTAAATCAATATGCATTATTAATTTTCATTTTCGATGATTAATAGGTGTTTACTTCAAACTTTTCTCATTGATGCATTTTCATGAATCTCATCTTTCAAAAACTGAAATAGAAAAAGACCTTAATTTCTAAAAATGCTTACTTTTTACAAATTATTTTGGATTAAATTTTCTTTTCTCTTAATTGAAAGATTCCTGCAATTGATCACTGTTTAATTATAACAAAAGAATTATATATCGATTATGATCAGATGTGTTTACATTTCAAGCAAATTTTCTGTGATTGATTTTAAACATACGAACCTTCTTCTTTGTATGATGATAAAAGCAGTTTGGGGATAGTTTTTTAATATTTTCATAAATTAAACATCACACAAATAACTGAACTATAAATGCATCCTTTTGGCAACAGACATTAAATATTATGAAATTCTATACATTCTTTCTATGTCAGTTTGTATTAAGTTTAAATTAATAAAACATTTAAAAAAAATTATATACTTATATATAAATTGTAAGGCATAAAGCTAAATTCATGGTAAAATTTTATTTAAATGACAAATTGATGTTTTCATTTTTGTTTTAGTGATATTTTAAGAGCTTCAAAAAATCTTAATCTCATGTAATGTTTTAATAATTATTTTTTTAATACATTTATTGTCAAAATAGGCATTTGCTGTCCTCATATTGTTCTAGGCGTCCAAGAGGACGAATGTTGCAACCCAGTAAATAATCTTGGTGAAGGAACCTCAAATTAAAACAAAACTTTTTTTAATAAGTTTTTTTTTTACTTCCCTTTATTTAAATGCTATAACTTATTACATGATTTCACACTATTAACAATTAGTATAGCTGGAATTTGAAACGTGAAAATAATTCTCAAAATCAATACTACTGATAAATATCCGATTCTGTAAAAAAAGTGTGAAAAACATTTGAAATTTTCAGAAGCTCATTGGAGTTTAAAAAGTATATGTATAAAACTTAATTATAATCTTGTAAATCTAAAGTAAAAAAATACAGCAACCATCAAAGTCTTTCGTGCAATATTAAATAATCAGATTTAATTTCTACATAAATTATTAGAACACTTGCAAACTGAAACTTTGCATAAATGCCCTTAAGAATCCCTTTTCTGCTAATTTAAAAGAATGGACAATGGGAAACAAACCTTTCCTTATAATTCTTGGAATTTCCTTTCAAAACTCTTTGAAGTGTTCATTAATTGGACTGGATTAAATTTTCGTTATCATTCAGAATAATTCTTGGATATATTTTGTGAATGAATTTCAAGGCTTTGCTTTGTCTATCAGGGGAATGTATGTCAGTATATTTTTCGTTTTTATATTTTAATCATATGCATTTTTGTATTATTCACTTTTACATATTTTTAAAAATGTCTAATTTTTCAAGTTTTATTATATCTTTCTGTTTTTTAACCCTTATGTTCATTTGTATAGTATACCATACATACAACTTTATAAAAATATACTACCACTATAAAATAATTTTTAACTTAGTTTTATTAAAAGATTTTTATCACACGATTTTTTTTATTTATTTTTTTGATGTTTTTTATAGCATTAAAAAGCTACCTATATACTTTTTTTTTTTTTTTGCTTTTCTTCAAAAAAGCAATCTTGCCACGATAAGGGTTAATTTCATAATATATTTTTATTAGTAGAATGATTTACCTGCCATTTAATATCTATCTAAATTTTGATGCTCATCAAACTTGATTGCACTTTCGATTCTGTTGCAATTTTCATGATAGTTGAGAAACAGACCTGATAATATCCTCTGATTTAGTTTGGAAGTATTACTTCAGAACCACTTCGAGAAGTGGCATGTTTGTTATAAAATGATAGACCCTTATTCAGTTTTACTTCTAATGATATATGAAAGGAATATATGAATGGTATTCAATTCAGTCATATTAATAGGAATAAATGTTGCAGGAATGAGAAATATTTATTACTCGAATTTATTTTAATATATATGTTGGGCTTTTTTTACATTTTCACATAGTTTTAAAATGGTTCCTCCTCATTTCATATTTTCTGTATCCATCATAACGTGTTTTATTTTAAATTTTTATTTCAATTCGTGGTTTATAATATACCTAAATGTTTATTGAATAACATAAAATGGTTTTAATTTTCAGAAAATAAGCATTTTATTTCTTTGATGGGTTTATATTAGTAATAATGCTTAATAGCATATTTTTCTTTTATTTTTTCAGGTTTTTACATAATTGAATGAAAATTGGAAAAGAATTTTCAAAAAAGTTTAATTTATTGCATTATTCTTCCTGAATGAACTCCATTATACTTACTATTCACGTTTTTCTCACATCAATATTATTATTTTTTTTATCACTTTTTGATTTCTGAAATTGTAAATTATGTAAAAGCTACTTTAGAAGTAACTATCTAATCAACTGATTCAGTTATAATTCCTATATTTAAACTAAATTTGTGGTTAATATTTTTTAAATACAAATAAAAAAACTATGTTATTCATATTCTGAATTATTTTTCAAAGCAGATTAATATTTTGAATTCAAGATTTATTAAATGTGCTTAATTTTGTCTTTGAAAGGCATTAATGTTCTGTTTTTATTCTTTTGGGAGAATGGAAGAAACTGGTATTTCTTAAATCGGCAGTAAAGCTGGTAATTTTTTAAAAATCCCACTATTGTTGAAGAAATGAAAAACTGATGTAAACATTGCTTTAACTCTGATACACTTTTTTCAAACGATTTAACATTATTATTTTTATTGGAAGGAAAGGCAAGAATATTTTTATTATATAAAATGAAAATTCAGCAAGGTAAGCTGATATTTTCTTTTAATTGAAGAAGTGTTGATTATTCTGTAAGTTAAGGAGAGGCTGTTTGTAATTGCAGTAAATAAATAATAAAATCACAATATATTAATTTGTACCGGAAAGTATATCATGATGATAAAGTTTCGTCATTGCCCAAACCATCAGATGAGTAGTGATAAATTTATCTAAGACAAAAAAATATATTTTAATTAGAGTAATTTAATGGGTATAATACCAATGCATTACGAAAAATATAGTAAATTTCTTAACTTGAACTTTCATTTTTATTTGAGTTGCCACTAATAATCTAAGAAAAACTTTTTGATTCATCTGTTGTAATATAGGACGTTTCAGAAAAGTTATAAGAATTTACTCCTTTTAATAAATCTGTTTGGCTCTCAGAGTTTTAAAAAATATACTCCTCTACTCTTTGTAAACTTTTTTTCTTCTTCTTATTATTATTTTATTGAATGCTATAAGAAGGTCGACCTTCTAAAATTGGTTTATGTTGTGCATACATTCACTGATTAAAAACTCATCAACCAGACAAATATTTACTTTAATGCCTATTTTTTCCCCCTTAAATGGATTGTATTATTTAAGTATATAAAATAACAATTTAGTTCTCCCTTCTATTACATAACCTTGTCATATACTTGCATTATCTACATATCCATGGCCTTTAACTAAATATAAAATTTTTATTTTTAATTTCCATTTTTTCAGTACAAAAATGAATATAGTGGTGTTACATGGCCATATCTGGCTGTTGCATCACAAAATTAAATACAAACAAATAATTGATGAATGTAGTATATTGGTTCCAGCTTTTTGAGTGTGTTTATAGCATAACATGAATCAGCATTTCAAATCAAACCAGCTTATTCGCTTTTTTCATTAAAGTTATTCTTTAAGATTCTTTCGAATGTTATAATTTTAATTTGAAATGCCATCCTGAAGTGAATAATGCCAATAATAGTTCAATAAAGCAATAACAGCATTATTACAAACATTTATTTAAATACTTATACTAATTCATGCACATATTAATTTTATAGAATGATTGGATATCTCTACCAGTATAAATCTTTATAAATGTTCAAGAATTTATTAATTAATAATTGTCTTATTTTTATTGATCCTTTATCCAACTTAAAAGGTTTTATTAATTTCAATGTATTTATGCATATTTACATTTTATTTCTACTTTTACTTTTGATATATATCTATACACTCTCACACAGGATGTCACAAAAACATTGAAATGCAGTTTAATTCCTTACCCATTTAATATAAGTGGGCAATGTAAATTCCAAAATAGTTTGAAATTAGACCATGCTAATGAAAAAAAAAAAAAAAAAAAATTCTTGATATATTTTTAAAAGTTACACTTTTTTAATTTTTATGTGATCTTTCTAGACAAAGTCAGTCAAATTTTTCTTTTCCATCAAACAAGATCATTAAGAAAGGCCGCATAACTGTAACTTTGAAACAAAATGAATTATGATACAAGGGGAAAAGATTGACTTATACCATTCTTTGAGACTTTGCCACTTAAGATTCTTCTTCTTTTGTGGAAATAGAAACAATATACAAATTGATATTGGAAATTTTTAGATCAAAAATGTGATAGCGTATGTCAAAATATCCCAAATGCTCTCTTAAATAAAACTTCAACTTAATTTGTTTCATTTTCTTTTCAAATGTTAGTCCGTGGATTGTCAGAAAAAACTGCAATGTCTATTTCTTTGTCTTTAGAGAACAATTGATTTCTCCCATAGACAGGTCTTCGATGAAATGAACCAGTAGTTCTTAATCATCTCATCACCCAGTAAACAAATGAGCATCAAATGTGGGTATCACTATCCAAATTTTTTAGCTGTTTCTGCATTATTTTTATTGCACATAGAACAAATCATAGCTAATTCAAATAGCTCATCATTTGTTAAAAATACTACAATACGGAATTAGTTATGCTACTTTCATTAGTTATGCTACTTTCTTAATTTGATAATATAAACTGAGCATTACTGAGTGATTTCCAGTCTTTAGTGTGGTATACAAGAAACATTTGGTTGAGTTATACTGAAAAGAAATAATTCTCAAAATAAGTAAGTAATCTGTTAAAGAAATCATCTGCAGTTCACCATGCAGTTTTTAAAAAAATAATAAAAGATTATTTTAACAAATATTTGAAACAGCTGAATGGAAGAAAATAAATCGTCTAGGAGTTAATTTGTTAGTGTCCTTTTGAAAAATCATGATAAATTTGGCAATAAATGTATTAATTTTGAATTTTAAATTTTATAAACAAAATAGCAATTATAATATATATAAAAAATCTTAAGAGTTTATAACTTTGTCACAAATCTGCACTAAACAAGTAAAAAGGGTTTTAATGCAAATATTATCATATATTTTATCTTTTTATAATATATCATAAATTTTATTTCTATTTTGGTATATCGTCACTATTCAGTTATAACTGAGTTCACTCACTTAGTTCAGTTATGAGTACAGTATAACTCACCCAATTTTAAAGATACAAATATGTGGTGCTGTTTTGTAATGCTGTTGTTGCATAAAAATTTTATACTTTCTGATTAACTAAATTTATCTAGAGAGATCACACAAAACTTTAAAAAAATTAGCAGGAAAATGTTTTATTAGCATGGTCTTAATCCTACCTTATTTTGAACTATTTTGCAATTTATATTGCCCACTTATCTCTTATAAGTAAAAAATTAAACAACAGCATTTCAACCATTCTAGGACACCCTGTACATATATATATATATAAAGTGCAAAATTTTGCAATTGATATAATATGCAAGTGCATTGAAATTTGTCTTAAAAAATTGATAAAAATTGTTTTTTTCTCGTGCTATGTGACATTTAATGGAACTTGTGTCATCATTATAATCAAGCTGATACATTATCATTATATTTATTTGTTTGTTTATTCAGTTGTAATAGAAACATTATTTTTATGCTTTTTGTTATGTTTTGATTTAAACTTTTCTTTATTTGAATGGAAAAAAATTACATTGTATTATTTTTTTTATTTTAACAATCATTGAAAACTCTTTTGTTATTTTCATGCATGTTCATTTTTGGAGGACAAACCAGGTGGATGTTTTACTTTTTCCTGTTTTTTTTATCTAATTCATATAAACCTGCATGTTTTTATTATTTATTTTTATTAGATTATTCTTTTTTTATTTATTACTTATTACTAACTTATAGAATTAAACTTATTTGAATGTTTATTAAATATCATTAAAGGATGAGTTTAAGAAATGTAATGAATATCAAGTATTAATCTTTAAAAACAAGACTCTTAAAATGGCTTCTTATTTTTTTATTTAATTTCTATATTTATTCTTTATTTAGCAAAATAAGAAACTTTTTTTTTTTTACTTTGTAATATTGTCAAGGTATGTAATAATTAACCTAAAATCAAAATGTTCTTAAAATTGTCTGTAGGGTCTTTTTTTGTTTTTTTGTTATGGATTTTGTTTTCAACATAGGTTTGTTATATCCGGAAATATCATTTTTGTAATCAGATCATGATTCTGGATAGCTAAGTCTGTTACTAACAGTTTAAGTACATTAAAAAAAGGACGTTAAATTTATCTCAATTCAGAGGGTTATCTTCAAAAGATTATCTCAAATTGGATTATTTATAATAATATTTCTGTTAATAATTATTTTAAAAGATCATTTATATGTGCCTCTGAAAATAAGATAATCATATTGTACAGTGTACTTATTGTGCTACCATAATTATTGTGAATGTGAAGCCTTCACCTTTTAATGGAATTTAAAACTTTGTATAGGGTTTGCTATTCTAACTACTTATAAAGAAACTTACACAGGTGTTGTGAATTTCATAAATCTATAAAATTCTTGAGAGGAGTCAGAGTTTTACCTTCAAATTAGTGGACTGAAAATAGAAAAGCTTAGTCCGATCAACAAGTATTTCCTTGGCATTGTTTTCAAATGTCCAGAATATCTGATTCATCATTTTTACTGTCATTTATAAAGCAATTTCCACATTTAATTTTAGTCAAGTTATTTTTTTTTTTTTTTCATCCTCTTCATTTTTTAACTTTCTTAAATTATTAGATCTGAGCATAAATTTGCATGAACTTTGATAACAACCAAATTTTTCTTATGCATAGTTGCTGTTGTTTTTTAATTTATAGTTGGTACTGATTTATGTCCTTTTCACAAGGTAGTCTCTGCACTTTTCTATTTTCAGGAAAAATCCTTATTTTGTCATATAAAACCAGTATAGTTGCTCATTATCTCAAATATTTTTCAGTAAAACACTTAAAAATTACTTATTTGAATAAAAGTACTTTACACTTTTAAAAAAGCATGTAATTGACATGGGTGTGAAGAAAAAAAGTTATGATAATGGATTAAAATGGAAAACAGCAAAACAATTTATATTGACTACAGAAAACTATAACAAATAAAAATTTTATTCCTGAATGATATAGATGACATAAAATAACGTGAAAAATAATGAACAAAGGGTTTGATTTTGAGAGCAATGATGAAATAATAAATAACATTTAAGTTTCTCACATTCGGCAAAAGGATAACTTATTTTTATTCGTATCAGTTTCACTCAGAATGTCATTGCTTTTTGGCATGCAGTTGGATGCTTAATTTAAAATTTGGATTCTTGCCTGAAATTGCAAAGATTTAAGATTTTTTAGTAGTCGATCGTTATTTGGTGATTCATACAAGAAGATAGGTTTTATTATTACAGCATAAAAGACGGGGATGGCACATGTATGTGTAGTATATTTTCTCAATGAAAATTAGTATGCAAACTCTGAAACATAAGTGATTGATTGTAGATTTTGAAACATAAATTTATCAATCGTATATAAAAGCTATTTTGCTGAACTTTACTCTGAATATATAAAGTACTCAACTTTCTAGCAGAGATTTATGCACAGACCTAATAAAAGATTTGATCTATTAGAAAATCTTTAATATGAGTCTTGATTTTCAGTGCACGTAAACGACCAGTTCCGTATCGTCGTCCTTCTCCCTCCACACCTAGCAGTACCAGCTCCTGGTCATACCGATCTTCACCTGCTTTGTCTCGATCTTCCTCTATAAACCGCGCTCTCTCACCCAGCAGCTCACGCAGTCGGTCCCGCTCCTGGAGTCCGGTGATCAGGCAAAAGTATGAAGTGGCTCTCAGTGCTTCTCTCCGGTAGTCACTTGCTTAAATGCATTTTCATGATCCTCACAGCTTCTGGGTGTACAGTAATGTAAAGAAATAAGTTATTTATTTTCTTGTTTATTATTTATAAATTTTATAGTGATTGATTAAGATTTTACAGTGTATGATCATTGAAGTTGAAAGGAGTATCTACTGAATGATTTTATTGCCAAAACTAAATTTTTCTTTTTACATATTGTAAGATTTGATTTGAGGAAAAAATATATTCTCATAAATGTCATTGGATATGTATGCATACATTTTGAATTTATGGTCTCTTTTAATCTAAGAGAGTGTATATGTTGATTTTTAAGTGGATAGAGGGAGAAATGAGACATGAGAAGGTATTTTGACTCAATTTCCACTGTCATTTAATTGTTCATATATTTCAAAAATTTATTTGCAGTAAAAAGCATTTAAGGACATAAAACTGTATTCTAAATCTTTTTTTCAATGTCTGATCATAAATTATTAAAATGTTAGTTGGTGTAACTCATAAACTATAAATGTTTTGTCCAGCATATCATCCCTCGAAATATATGCAAATGTTGTTAAACCACAATGTTTAAAATTCTTTTGATAGACTTTAATTAGTTGCTGAATAATTTCTTGCCTTTATCGAGCTTTTAATCCTATTTTTACTTAAACTGGTTCACATATAATATTTTGTAATATGTGGTTTGGAGTGTAACTAAGTTTAAAACATCCACATTGAACTGCAGGGTGCATTTTAACTTTGCGTTGTGAGCACATCATCCTTTAATAATATGTAATTAGCATGATATGATTGAGGTTTCAAACTATTTTAGGTTTTTGACAATAGAAATTTTGCCATCATGTATTCTTTGTTGTGTAGAATAAATTAGTTTTAAAGTGTCACTTGCCATAGTAAATAAATCCCTGTGCATATATCGTTTTAAATAAATATAACATAAAGAAAGCAATGAACATGGCTTTCTCACTTGCACTAAATCTTGTTTTTGTTTGTTGCCATTATTATAGTTCAAATGTTTCATTTCATGTATTTGAATGAATTTATTTTTTGTATAGCATTTTAAATCGTGTTTATTTTTTCTGAGCTGTTAATCCTTTTTGATGTAAATGTATTTATATTAATTGATTAAAAATTAATTTTGCTATTTTATTTTTACAAACATTTTATCTAAAATATTTCCTTACAAGATGTCTAACAAATATTCATAGTTTAGAACGACTCTGTGTACTTTGTAGGATATTAACATCTATTTGTAATTCTGTTGCATAAATAACGCTCTGTTCGTTAATTGATATTCTGTATCCTGGATATTCACACTATCATTTTAAAAAATATATATTCTGTTCAAAATTGCATTTTCCTCTCCTTCATGTCTGTAGTTGTAGAAATTTATATTATTTCCGTAAAATTTTTGTTCTGTAAAATGCCATGGAGATCTTCTGAGTGTCATAACTATTCATAATTTGCAAACTGTATAAAGTAATGTATTCTAGTAAAAAATGTATTTGATGGTTTAATTTCTGCTTTTATTATTTGAATAACAATACATTTTAAAACAAAATCAGAATATGCGCCTAATGTCTAATTTGATTTGTCATTAATTTTTAGAGTAAATTTTTTTCACACAAATACAGAACTTTTTAGAACTATTTGTAGTTGGTCTTTTCCCTCTAAGAAACCATACTGAAGTCCCATATAGATCAAAATTTCCATTCCCAGTCTTTTAAAATTTTATCATCATGATTTAATTTCCATTGAATTTTCTGAAATGCAGCCAAATGTAAATAAGGGCTTCATTTCAAGGTTGTCAAAAAGGCATGCACTGGAGGAAACTTTTATTCTGTTGAGCTCCATCTTCTTAATTCTCAACTAATTCTACTTTATCTCTCTATGAAAAGTGCATCCAGAGACAGCATATAAGCTCATGTGAAATGGAAAAGAAGTTGATTTTGAAATCATTCACCAAATTCGTTTTAAAATTTCTTAACTGAAATGAATCTAAACATAAAATTTATTAAGATTTCATAAAAATGGGCAATATAAGAGAAATCAAACACTTTGTTTATGTCTTGAAAACCAGGCAGATTAGTTTGTTGAATTAAAGCATCTTAAAGAGAAGGACAATCATAAAATCTGAAATTTAATCCTGTAATATTAGTGAAGAGGATGTGAACACTGTTTCTTCATATGCCCCTATTGATGACTGAGGGAGGGAGGGGGGAGTGTATGGGTGGATACAAATGAAAGACAATAGTATGCTCAAGATTTGCTGATTAATGTTCCTCACATGATGATATGAAACTTCTGTATATATAAGGCGAATTTTGAAAGTTCTAAATGATTATACAATAAACAGGTAGATATTCAAGGTTGCATGTTGCCATACTAAAATATGCCTTACTTTCATGTGATAAGCATCGTATGAACATGATAAATATGTATAGCGTGGCTCCTAATTTTAAGATGTTTAATATTCTTTTCTTGGTTATGATTTCTTTTTTAATGTAATTTTAAATGCCAGTCCAAGAATAACATATGAACCTTGGAATTCTCAATCATAAAATGTAACTTTTGAACTGTAAAGCAAATAATTTAAATGCGACTCTTATTTTTTTTGGTAAAATACCACATTTATATGTACTATTTTCTGCTTTAATTAGAAAATTGAAGTTTTTAACATTTAATTTATCTGGTATTTCGATGCATGAGAAGATTTCAAAGGTGTTCGTTGGTCGTGATGAAATTCAAAATAATGTCGCATAAAATTAGAAAGCGTTCATTAATAAAAATCATTAATAGTGAAGCGTCAAACTACCTTTTACCATTTTCTGTTTCAAAATATATTTATAACTGCGACTAGTCGTCTTTGGCGACCAGCTAGTTCGTCAGAAGACATGCTCTGTAAAATATTTATGTGCCTTGGTCTCTGAATAGCTTCTTCAGCAAAATGTTTCTAATTTTGTTAATTATATAACTCCTACTATTATAGAAGGCTTACGATATTCAATATATTGTACTATATCTATCTGATTTCCCATCAGTTCCCATAATATTAAAATTTGAATTTGAAATGGAAGAGATAAAGCTTCAATAAGTTTACGAAAGCCTTTTTGCTGAAACCAAATAAAGTTTTTTAAAAATATGACCTGAAAATCTAATCTTCAGCATTGTAATCTTGATTATGTGTATGAAGTATCACAGAATATATATATACTTAATGATTTGTGCAATATTTACAAGAATTCCAATTCCATCTGGAAATAACATCTTAAACATTTAAGTACCCTCAGAAGTAGATGTTTTGGGATTATTTTACATCTGGAGTACCTGGCAGCTTGGTACCAGTTGAAGGAATGGTGAACTCTAAAAAAATACATTACAATAGTAGGAGAAAAAATTGCGCTTATGATGGAAATGTTCGCTGGTGGTAATTGTATCTTTCAACAAGATCTTGCTCCATGTCATAGCTCCAAACTGGCAAAGAATTTTTTCAAGAAAAGAAATGAATAGTTTGGGATTGACCTGGTAATTTTCCAAATGTAAATCCCGTCAAAAATTTGTGGAGCATTTTGAAGAGATGTATGAGTAAAATGGAAGAGTAATATGATTAACATTTAATACTATGATACTAATAATGATGTAAAATCTAGGAGAAATATGATTGAGAATGTCACGAAAGCTTGATTTCGTGATGATGACATCAAAAATTTGTTATATGTTAGTGGAATCCATCAGAGGTGGAGGCAAGTACAACTTCTGTAATTCGGCTTCGAAATAATTCATAAAAAATTTTACATATAATTTTTAAAAAATTGGGTATTTAGTTTTTTTTTTTTTTTTTTTCCCCTAATCTTGATTTTTTTTTTTTCCCCACTGTTAAAAATTTACAAAGATATTCGTAAAAAAATGTTCCATTTCTTTTATTTACCATCAAAAGATTGCCAATATTTGAGTATTTTTTTTAAATGAGACTTTTGAGATTTACTTGCACTAAGATTGCTTCCACTTAGAAAAGCAGATTGTTATATTTCAGTCTAGATTGTAGTATATAGATAGAAACTCGGATTACGCCAGAATAATGTTTTATGTTAAATGAACAAATGCACGCTGAAACTAAATTAAGAAAGTTTTTTAAAAGTAACTTTATAGAAGTCCAGAGTAATAAATTTAAAAATATTCTTTGTTTTCGTCAAAAATTTGATTTTTTTAGCATAATCCCCTATATAAAATAATTTTTATAAGAATTGAAACAATGAACAGGAATTCAGATGTATTTTGAATCCGAGGCGAATAAGCGTGCATGTACAACAAAAATTTACTATAGTTCGGACACGAACAATATAGAATGTGAGAAAGATATAAGAGTATTGCTGTTTCTTACGAAGGTTGGAGAAGAAAAAAATTTTAAATATTTGTACAAACTTACTATTTCTTGTAAAATATGAAAAAGGTACTTGTGAAAAATGGATTACTTAAGCATTAGATTTCCCATGTATCTATTTTTAAATGTATATTCAGGTTTCAAAACCCAATGCATTTTATTAGAAAACAATTATATCTTGAATATAAACTCCCCTATCTTCATTTTTAGGCAAGTGTTCTTGTGATTAAATACTTTTTTCCCTCCTAGCTATATCAAACTAGTATTCCTAAAGAAAAAAGAATTCTATCCTTTCAGTTGCTTTTTTTTAATTTTTTAATCGTTTCGTATACAATGAGAATCTGAATCGCACATCGAGTTTATAAATTTTTATTCAGCAATTAAATGAAAGTATTAAGTAATTTAAAATGCAAAAATCACTTGACAACACATCATTACCTCAAATGCCCTTATATTTTTCTAGGAATTAAAATGATAATAATTGTCCCTAATAAAATGTGCCATCTAATTAGGAAGTTAAGTAAATTCATGTCAAGAGGTTAATGTATTATATATGAATATTCTATGAATAATTATTTTAATCATCATTTTATCAAGACATCATTATCCAAAGTCGATTAAAAATTTAGTAGCATCTGAAATTATATAGATTTTGCCGCGAAAAGTAATTGAAAGAAAAAAAAAAATTTTAAGAAATATGTTTCCCAATTACATATTTATAATACTGAATGCAGAATCTGAAGAATTTAGGTAGTTAACAAATTTAGTGTATATTTGGATAAGCTCGCTTAATGTAACTAAAAAGCTACCATACCACATATATTTATTATTTGTCGTCAATTGCAGGCGGTAATGTTTCTTTAGTGTAATAATTGCAAAAAATAAATGTAAATCCGATTGCAAAAAATAAATATTTTATTGTTAAATAAACTTAATTTACAGTTATACAATTTAGTTATTCCAAGGATTTATAACAAATTCACGTAATTTGTCTACAGCAAAGTAACTCGTCTTAGTATGCCTAGTGCACAAGAGTATCAAGAGAAAACAGTGTTTTATTATATTTAGTTTAACCATTAATTAGATTTTAGTAGAAAATTCTCACAATGAAATAAATAAATGACGAATACTTCAAAACTTATTTATTGAATTCTGAATTAGTTAAAGCAACTTTAGCGCCCTATTCAAGTATAATATAAAAATATATATCCCTGATAATTCAACTGGCAGGTAATCGAAATACTAGATGAAAATATTTTTTTTTCTCATAATCTTAACTGAAAAACCAAAATTAGTCTGCAAAAATGCAACGTCTTATTCATTTGCAAGCTTATTGATTATTCTGCTAAATCTAGCGCAAATTATAAGCTGAATGAACGACATTTAAATCGGATATCTGAAAATATGCGAACTTGACATCATCGCATTGAGTTCTTAGTCGATCGATCAAAATTTTTTTTAGCAAAATGCGATATATTCAGCTGTCATCTTATCAGTTATATTGCAAAACGTAGTGAATGAACGTCATATGAATCGGATGTCTGAAAATCTGCTGACTTCCATCGCTTTCAGTTCATAGTCTGCTATCCAGAAATTGTTGGCAGAATGTGATAACTCATTAACCTTGTCGAATATATTGTCAAAAATAATGTAAATTATAAGCTTGATGAACATTTCAAGCCTGATAATCTGCGATCTGAATTTCTTCAACACCCATCGCATTGCGTTCTCAGTTGGCCGATCAAAAATTGTCCGCGAAATGCAGTATCCTATTGACCTGTCGCACCATCGATTGTTTTGCCAAATATAGTCAAACCGCTTTAACTGTTGCATCGATATTTCGACCATTTTATAACATATTAACTTTAAGGTGGTTTGTTTATTAAACTGTGAGCTTATTCAAGGTACATTAGAGAATTAAAAAACAGCAACAATGACCGTAGTATGAATTGAATGGATAAAAAAGAAATCAATCCTGATCCTGCTGAATGGGTTCGAGAAGTTTCGCAAAATTCATTTGTTGCGTACTGCTTGCTCGCTTTGTAAAATGATACGCCTAAGTTATATGGGAAAAAAGAAAAGGTTATGCTAAATTAGGGAATTCAATTGCCAAAAGTGGAAAACATACAGTTCAAAAGAATCATCATTGATGTTGGACTTAGTATCTAAAAGAAATAAAGGAAAATATGGCACGTCCAATTTAATCTCCGAAAATAAACCGATTTCGAATTTTTTAGTTCAAGAACAATAATTTAAAGTTGAATTTTTATGGGTATTAAAACTTGTTGCATCACATTCATCCATTAATGTATTCAATGACGTATCGGAAATATTTTTTCAAATGTTCACTAAAAGTGAAATAGATAAAAAAAATTTTAAAAAATGTAGGTTAAACCATAAAAAAATGTCCTACCTTGTTTATTACTGATTAGGTCCATTTGCCCATGAAGCTAATGGCTGAAAATTCTGCAGAAAGTGTTGCCTAAATACTTGAATTGCCAAAAATGAATAAATAAAAAAAGTAATCTTGCTTTGTAATGTTTTTTAAGTAATCATTAAATGATTTGTATCAATAATAAAAATGTTTTTATTTCACCCGAGTCCTTAATTTTGTGTGACTTACAATTAAAGAGCATGAAAGGTAATATATCCCCCCCCCCTTTAATATATAAATTTTGTATTGTTAAATTCTAGCTAATAAACAAAGAGAATTTTTTTATATATATAAATATAAACCTTCTTTTAATATGTTATTATTTTGAATAATGTTAAATTGTTACTTCCTTTTTCCACTCCTTAAAACCATATTCCATCATAACTAGCACATGAGTGATATTCTCGCATTTTCTCATATCTTGGATATAAAACAGAGAGGTTTTTCCAAATCTGAGTGCCAACCCTGTTTGGCTACTATCAATTTAATTTATTATTTGTGCATTATCTATATATTTAAAATTGTTGGCATAAATAAAGAAACAATTTCTGTCGCAGTTCTCAAAGATCAAAATGAAATTGGCTGAATGATTTTTTTTTTAAAAATTGCTTGCAGTAGAATTTTAAAATCCAAATAATTCCTCTTCTAAGACAATATAAAAAGGAGGCGATTCTGAGGCTGGAATAACTGATGAACCAGAGATCAACTAAAATGAACAGCACAAATTCATATCGTTACCATAAAACAGCTTGGTTATTCATGCATATCATATAGAAACACAAACCTTTTTCTATAAAATTCTGTTTAACCCTATGTGCACCAACTTTCCTGAAGTCGTCCCGTTCGACAGGGGTCTAACTCAAGCGCTTTGGGACGTTTAGATGAATTGAAGAGATGAAAGGTAATTCGCGACGAGTGCACCACATGCTCGCTGTGGGGCTTCCGCTGCCTCTAACAGTGATAAATGGGCAGCCTTTCGAGTCGTGCCATGAGTGAGAAGAGAAGATAGTAACTTAGCGGATAAAACATTATTTTTCAGAAAGAATTTCCCAGGACTCGAGAAAAAGCTGATAATTGCACTTTGCCTCGTGGCGCGTGAATACGAAAATAAATCAAATATCTGTTGCAGGCTATTCTCAAAAGCCCACTCTTTTGGTTAAAGCAAATGGGAAAATTTTTCCTTATTATGCACAGGTGAAATATCTGTCATTAGCAAAACAATTCAAATATTTGTTATAAACATAACGAATCAACGCCTTAAAGTCCAAATAAAATTTTCGAAGGAAAACTTTTGTTTTATGTTCATCTGTAACATCAGTAAATTGGCACATTTACTCCTGTGGATTTTCCGCTTTCGCTGGCTATCACGAAATTGTTATGAAATGCAACATAATGGAGACTTGATTAACGTCAAATTTTATCGTTTCAATGATGCAAGGATATCATTCTTGCAATCATTTTCACCATTCTTCGCAGGGATTCCTCACAGTACCCTTTTTTTATACGAAGAATTCCTCAATTACCAACTAGCACAGGGATGGGCAAACTACGGCCCACCGGAAGGCTCTATCCGGCCCGCGGATATAATTTTAATTTTGCTGATCGAGGCAAATTAAAAGAAATATATATTATATATTGATCTCCTTTTCTACTTTCATTAAATATTAGTTTTTTTTAATTCCTTTTTTTCAAAGGACTGATGATCTTTTTACTTTCTCTACTTTGTTCTACAAAACATAAATCGACGGGAATAGCAAGCACAGACATCTTTCAATTGGTAAAGTGTTAAAAGAGGAAGTTCTTTGTTAATTATAGCTGTAGATTGGTGCCAACAAGCGTTATCTCTTTCTCGTGGATCAGACACATGGGAATCCAATATAGGTGAATTAGACCTCAAATATGCGCATTTTATGCTCCAGCCAGCGGCTTTTTCTTCTGGCCCGAGTTCTAATATTATTGATTGCGTATGGAAAGATTGCGGGCATACAGCATCATTGTGAATAGTGGTGAAATTATTAAAAGTATAGCGTAGCTAGTGCTTGTTTGGGTTATTCGTAAAATATTTCAACCCCAAAATGGCTATAAAAATGTAAAGTTGATTCAGAGTGGCGTGCTTTTAATGATGAATGGACCTCGAACTATGTTTTACAGTTGTAAAAGATAAACTAGTGTGTCTCATCTGCAGTGAAGATGTAGCAGTCTTCAAAGAATATAACATTTCCCATCTGTTTACATCTAAGCATAAGAATTTAAATTACGAAGCAATGTCCGAATATGAAAGAAAACAAAATGCAGAAAGTCTTTGTAAAAAATTATCAGGCCGACAAAAAATTTTCAGTAAGGAAAGCAGCAATATCCAAGAAGCAACTACGCATGCAAGTTACATTGTAGCAAACATTATTGCTAAAAATAATAAAGCTCTCAGTGATGGGGATTTTGTTAAACAATGCATGTTCCAAGTTTGTGATGTTCTATGTCCAGACAAGAAAAATAATTCTGAGACTATAAGCTTATGTCAAAAAACAGTGACTTCTAGAATCGAAGTCATTCATAAAAATTAGACATCACAATTAAAGTCAAAAATTGTCCAGTCTAAATTTTGCTCCATAGTATTATTGCTCAATTAGTATTATTTATAAGAGGTGTTGATGAGAACTTTGAAATTACCAAGGAACTGGCTTGCATGCGTTCTTAAAAGGGAACTACAAAGGGATGTCATTTTTTGTGAATTTCAGGAAGGGCTTTTAACTTTGAAAGTGTCTATAATAAATATATGTAATATTACGTCCGATGGAATACCAAATATGACAGGAAAAAAATCTTGACTTCTTGGACTCTTTAATCAAAACTTTCCCGGAAACAATGTTGTTTTTCTACATTGTATTATACATCAAGATTATCTATATAAATCTGCATTGAATATGAAACCCGTGCTTGATGCATTCATGAAGCTTATAAATATTATTCAATCTCGTGGGCTTATTCACAGGAAATTTCGAGATTTTTTTCAGTACGTGCAATCTTAACATTTTGATGTACTGTATTACATGAAAGCTTCGTTTTTGCTGCATTACGTTGAACAGATACTCACCTCTTCGCTTTGAAAGAAAAACTAGAAGCAGAAAACAATATTAAAGTTAAAGAAATAAAACATTTTGGATCTAGAAAGAACGCAATTAATCCTTCAGAATCTGCCTTAATCACAATTTTTGGTATCATCATTCCATATTATATTAAGTATGGCTAACAAGACAAAGAGTAAATTTGCTTCTTGATAATCCAAGGTAATGCTCAGGATATTTTTCCTTTTCGCATCCAACATAGAAATTTCGGAAAAATGCAACACGTGAAAATTGAGGCGAAAGGTTGTCAGAAAATGATCACCTTTATTACAAGCCAATTTTTAAATGCATTTATTGCTCAAGCGAGCATAAAGTGACAGACACTAACTATCCGAAAAGATCGAAAGAGAAAAAAAAAATTTAAAGTTCAAATGTTTAAACCATCTGGCATTTATTACAGCTCGGCATCTTTTTCGACCTCCTAATTCAGAGCCTAGTTTGGCAGACGTTTGTAAGGTGCAAACTGAAAGACCAAAGGAAGAACACATAGTAAAAAAAACTGTCCAATATATTAAAGGGCTATATCAACGAAACGCATACCACAAGTTTAGATCAAACCAAGTTTTTCATCTCTATGTTCAACAACTTCACTAAAAGTATCTTTCCAATACTTCCAATGAGGCTTCAAAATAATTCGTAATCTGGTCTCAGTAATGAAAGGGCTATTAGCACGAAAGTAAGAAAAAAACTTAAGGAATTCAAAATTTCGGCCACTGCTCAGGCAGTTAAGGTTTTTCTTCAAAAATTCTCCTTAATAATTGTTATCTACACACAAAAGGGCTCTTTTACTGAGAAATGGCTTGACAAATTTACTTCCTTATTAAGTAGTCATTTCTTAATTCTTAGACATTTCAATATTAAACATCATCCAGCGCTCAGATCGAACATGACATCTGAATCTGCAAATATATTTTTAGATTGGATCACAAACAATCAAGTTATATATTGGATCACAAACAATCAAGTTATATATTGGATCACAAACAATCAAGTTATATATTGGATCACAAACAATCAAGTTATATATTGGATCACAAACAATCAGATTATATTATTGAGTACTAAAACCCCAAATCACTTTATTGCAACATCTACTAATCCTCTTGATCTCAGCATATCATTTCCTGATATTTTTTCTCATGGTGACCCTTCAAATCTTTTTGATAGAGATCATTTTCCCATCCATGTGGGTATCAAAGATTTAGATAAACAAAACTACAATGCAGGAAATCGATTCATTGGACGAATGTTGCCAAAACACTTTTCTGCTCTTTAGACCAACAAATTTTCAAGTCTTACTCCAACAAGTTTTATTCTGATTTGATAAAAAAATAATTCAATTGCTCAATCCTGTAAAAACAAAGAGCCAACTCCTGGGTGGAAAAAAATGTGAAATGTTTTTAGTTTTTTTTTAACGTCTTGCAGGGCAAACTTTTTCAAAGATTACTGGATTATATACAAAAAACAGTCATCAGAACTACGAAGATTAGTTAAAAATTGACAAAATAATTATGTGAACATGCAGGGGATACAGGCAAAATCTACAAGATAATTAAAAGCATCTCCAACAGATCACTGACTCTAGTTAATTCTCATAGTATTCTAATTTCAAATAATAATCTTGTTATAGATTCTGCCACCCAGGAAAATCTTTTTGTAGACATTTATCAAACTATGGCTATCAATCAGTTTATTCCTTTTGATTTTTTAACATATCAAAATGAAAGTTATAAATGCTCCCCTTAACTTTCAAAGAATTGCTTAATTCAATATCTAGAACCCGCATTTCTCTCCCTGGTTCAGATGGCATCAATCCATGCCTCGAGATTTTATTGAAAACCTGTTGTAAATCTTTAATGACATTTGGTTAAATAAGAAGATCCCAGTTAATTAGAAAATCACCAAAATTGTTCCCATTCCAAACCACATATACCAAGTAAAGATCTCAAATTTCCTGAATCAAAATTTCACCCCAATCATGTTGGGTTTATTCCTCACGCAACTATATGCAGTCTATTAATCATCATAACATCATTAATGCGAAAAATAGAAAATTTATTGTAATGGTTAAACTTGATATTACAGCAGCGTATGATTCAGTGTGGAGATATGGCCTTATATCAAAACTTATACATCTTGGTTTCCGAGGTAACCTAGACGGATATATAATTTTATTGATAAAAGAATTTTTTTTTGTCTCTTGGGGAAAAATGTTACATCTTACCCAAGGAATTCCTCAGAGAAGCGTTCAGAGTGCTTTCCTTTTTACTGTTTACATATATTATACACTCATGTCCATAAATTAAGGATAATGCAAGTTCAGGAGAAGAAAGAGTCAGAAACAAGACAAATGTGACTTATTTGTAAAGCCTATTTATTAAACAAAAGGTAAAGAGCAAAAAAAGATTCTATGTTTGATATCATTAATAAAAATTGCGATTTTTTGCTCCCTGGAGCAAATAACAAAAAAAAACTATTTACAAAAATCAATATTACATGGTTGGTATGATGGTTAATACATAGTATGTCTCCCAGACGATGCAATACAGTTCGTACTACGCTTGGACATGCTGAGTATTCCGGTAGACATGTAGGAGGTGGTTGACGGGCTGCAACTCGTCGGTCAAGCATGTCTCACACATGCTCTACTGGATTCAACTCCGGTGAGAATGCTGGTCAGTTCATACGGGTGATATCTTCCGATCGAAGGCATTCTTCTACGGTGTTTGCACAGTAAGGATGGGCGTTGTCATCCATAAACACAAATTCTGCGTTCATGGCCCCAAAACAAACGTGCATGTAGTTCCAGAATGACGTCCCGATAGATTTGGCCTGTCATGGCTCCAATTTGAACATGCAGGTCAGTTCTGGAACCCAGAATAATTCCTCCCCAAAGGAGCAATCCCGCACCACCGTAACGGTATCGTTCAATAATGTTCTCTTGGTGGTAATGGGTACCTGGCGTTCCCCATATGAAAGTCCGGCGAGAATCAGACTGCAAGCTAAACCTGGACTCGTCGAAAAACATCAAACAAGCGCACTGCTGCGGTGTTCACAATGCATGCATGCTCTCTAATCCAGGCTAACCGCAGGCGACAGTAAGTTGCAGTAAGTGGAACACATCTGACAGGCCCACAAACATATAGACCAATCTGCCCTAAGCGTCTATACACTGTCTGCCTTGAAATTGTCGTACCAGTGGCTGAAGAGAACTGGCGAGATAAGTCTGATGCTGTGTTCTATCTGTTTCTTTTGGCAGTAACTGCCAAATACCGGTCCTCATTCGGCGTTGTAACTCGGGGACGACCTGTGTTGTAAGGTCTACTCACATTACGATCATCTTGGAATCATTGCCAAAGCCTGGAGATGACACTCTGGGCGATTCCAAGTTCCTCGGATACTTCCAACTGTGTACGTCCACATTGGCCGATAATTCTACAACGTAAAAAAAATCCCCCAAATGCGTCCTTTGTGTCATAACTATGCAGTTATTGCACTGAAAGGCTTATAAAGTGCTTGCGAACAATTTTACTTCTTTGCCTGTATTCCTTATGATGTTCTATCGGTGTCATCTGGTGGCTACTTGCAATTTGCATATGATTTTTGAAGATGTGAGTAGTCATTTTACAGGTGATATATGTATTTTGGAGTTCGAATTCCGCGTGACTCTGAATTATCCTTAATTTATGGACATGAGTGTATTTTCGAAATAATAACGTCCGGTGTTTCTTGTTATGTGTATGCAGATGACATTTTTTTTTATTATGTTTCAACCGTAACATAGATAGTGTAATTGATAACGACCAGAAATCTTTACATAAAATTGAATGTTGGTGTAAGACATGGCATGGTAAGAAATTGCAATCAAACCAGAAAAATGCTGAACTATCGGTTTTTCAAATAAAAAGGAGTTTTGGGATAGACATTTTCAATTGGTGATGAATTAATACCTTGGTGTGATAAGATTAATATTCTTAGAATTCAGTTTGCTTCAAATCCTTCACGTTTCAAATATCACTTGGACTTTCTGAAAAAGAAAACTTTACGTCAGTTAAACATCAATAAAGCAATAGCTAGCAACTCTTGGGGACCCAGATCCCACCATCTTTTAAAAATAGTAAATGCAACAATTAGAAGTAAACTAGAATTTGGTAGCCACATTCTCTGTGCTTCCTCAAGTTCATAATTTCTCCCTCTGGGTATTATATATCGTTCTGCACTTCAATCTGCTACTGAATTATCCAAGTGGATGACAGTCCCTCTTCTTTATCGAGAGGTCGGTCAAATTAAATTACAGATTCAAAATTCTAGTTTCACTGTTTTAAATTAAAATTCTACGTTTGGTGAGAACTCAGCCTCCTTAGTCTATCTTCTCCAACCCTCTATTGTTTGACCTAGATTCAAAAAACATGTTTCACTTCAATATTTCTTCAGTACTCTTAATTCTAAAATTTCCCTTATTTCTATCATTCTGTTTATTCCTTTTCAAGAAGATTTGTTCAAAATCATTCTTTCCTTACATGATTTACAATTTCAAAATAAAAATTTGCCGAATGAAGTCATGAGAAAGCTTTTACAAGCTCATTAAAGTTTTAATTGCAAGGGAGGCAGCAAAAAACAAGTAATTATCTACGTTGGCAGCTATCAATACAGCAACAAGACATTAAATTTCCGGATCGCTCTCTAATCTTAATAATATTTTTATATGCGAAGGTCTAGCAATCTTCCACGCTATTTCCCAGTTTTATGTAGAACAAGATTATGTCTTACTTGTTATCGGCTTATCAGTTTTACAAGCTCTTATGAATATTAATAATAAATCCCCTAGATTAATTGCACTTTCCTAGCAAAATTTGTTCCTCTCAAAATAAAATTAAATCCCTAGAACTTGTTTGAACTCCAGGTCATGCTGGTATTCCAGAAAACGAACAAGCGGATAGTTTAATTCGAAAAGTACAAATTTCTGAAGCTGTGAAATAGATATCTCCCGACCCATCAAAAATGAAATACTGAAGATAGAATTTAAGAAATGGAAAGAAAGTCACTTTTTTAAACTGGAAAGCATCAAACTTAGACATCGTTGATATCATCCCAATCGAAAGACAGATGTCTTACTCTCACGCTTTCGCACAGGAACCTTTCCATCCAATGGAAAGCTCTATAGGTTTGGCCTGACTAATTCACCCAAATGCCCTATTTGTAATGAAATTGAAGATATAGAACAAATTCTGTTTCGTTGTAAAAAGAATATCCAAGTTTATATGAACAACTCCGGAAGTGAATGGGAATTGGTGCACTTTCTTTCTCTTGGCTCCTTGATTCAACGGAAGATGCAGCGAAGAAAACAAATGTCATCATCAAATTTCTTCAGCAACTTTACCTTCCTTAAATTTCCTTAGACAAATTATATTCTTTGTCTTCTTGTATTGTCACGGTTTACATGAATTTATCTTTCAGTTTTATCTCTTTTCTTTTTGGCATTTTAATTTTGAGATATTTTCTTCTTTGTATGGTATAGGTCAAGCTTCTTCTCAACATAACATTTCTTACTAGAAGTCGAGAAACATGGCGATAAAGTGGCCGAATGGCAAGTATAAATCTGAAAGCGCTACTGAATTGAACTGCAAGAGTAAGAACTGGGCGTCACTGATATCGTCTCAAGATTACGCAGTGAGAGCAAATACATTACAGAGTGATTAGTGCGAGAGCAAATAAAGAGATTGAACTTTACTAATGGTCTGACCCTTGATTCAAGGTAAGTTATGCTATATCAGAAGCAAAATAAATTCACACTATCGCACCCTCAAAAGGCAGAAGAGAAAAATTATTTATTCACCTATATACAAATAAAAGCAGGGGAGGGGACACCTATTACAAAACTGCGCCATCTAGTGAGAGAAAAAAATTACTTCAATTTTATACAACGATTTTTCACCCTGACCTACTTGTGTACCACCTAAGGTAGATCTATTCTTCACAACTTAGTACAAGTTTTGAATATTAAATTTAAGATTATCAAAGACAAGTTCTTTATTCATTTGCAGTATGTGGCTGCCGCAGGCCATGACTGCTATCAATACACGATCTTGGCAAATCGAATGAAGGAGTCAAACGACACAAAATGTCCAACAGCTGTGCAAGAGTTATGACTATTAGATTATGAATTCTTAGAATATCACTGAATTTGACAAGAAATGAACCTATGAAATTGGATATTTGCACTCATTGAATTGCACTATCTGAGCCAACAACACCTGGGACAATATTCAAAACAATGCACTGACCATGCTCAAAAACAAAATTCGTTTCAAGCATTTTAAAGCTCATTACTTTTTATAAAAACTTTTTTTTGCAATTTACATTCTTTTTTAAATAATGGAATTATTTTCCTTTTGTTGAATATTTTATGGAATTTTTCCTCACATGCTGCGAATTGAAATAAATACAAAAATTTAGATTGCAAGAAGCAGATGCTAAAGTTAATAATGTATGCAGTACAACTTTTAAATAGTATACAATAGCTTCATATTATTGTATCACAATTCACTTTCCTATTATCTTTGCACATGTATTAAGTAAAAAATTACTAATAAAATGAATAATATTTTGCTTAAAAATAAGATTTACATAGTTTTCAAAGAACAAAAAAATGACAGAAAAATTATTTATTCGCTAAACAATGCAACAAAAATTCCTTAATTCATGATCAATTTTAACATTATAAATACATATTTTCACCTTAAAGACATGATGTCAAAAGGAATACATATTATAAAAAGCTGAAAATATAATTTTATAACTTTAATCAAATGAAAAAACATTTATAAGAATAAAATTATAATCAATCAAAATTACGTGTAAATTCTATGCATATATAGATAAATTCTAAAAACATGCATTTTAAACATTTTAATTTTAAATGAATACAAAATTATGAGCACAAAACATTTCCTATTAACTTAGTGAGTGCAAGACTAGAATTAAAAAGCTTTACATTTCAATGGTTGAAGTTTACAGGAGTCTTAATTTTTTTTTAATGACAACAGTTCAGCAATTACTTTAACATTACTTCTGATAAAATTTGAGATTATTTTGCTACATCAGGAACTGCCAACTATTGAAACTTATTGACTTTAACAATAATTTTCCAGCTAAAAAAATGTTTTGTTTCAATTCAATTTCGTGAATTTTAAATTAAATCTCTCCTATAATGATATAGGATTTTCAAACAAAATAAAAAAATTTATTACATTATAATCTTGAAATATAATTTTTGACAATAGTTTTCACATAACCATTACATTTTTTTTACAAGAAAATTTACTTCACCTGCTAAAGGTCACTAAAATATATAAAATATTCATCTATACAATGACCCAGTTTATGCACGCATATTAAGAGCAAACAAAAATAACTTTAAAAATACATGAAAGACACCAAAAGTCTATACATTAACATTTTTTTTTATACACTGTGATGTAAACAGAATATTGAGAGCCAAGATGCGATTGAGAGAGATATTTTACTTATAATTTCAAATTAAACTTTCTTTTTGTAAATAAACTTAATTAAATTGAATAGCAAACTATAACTCAAAAATAGATATAAGTAAATTACTACAAAAATTTATTTATAAACAATATGCCAAGTGCTTAATAGATATAAAAATCTTCAGATACATTTTCTGTAACCATTTACATTGAGACTAGATTTCTTTGGGAGAAACAATGGTATCAAATAAGTAATTTTGACTCGGACAAATTTCTAAATTTTACTCTCTTTTACCATTTTAAAATATATTTCTTTAAAATTTCATTATTTTAGAGATTCTCCATTTTTATTTTGAATAAAATATTAGTATATCTAATAAAAAATATCAAGATATGTACTTTTCAAATTTTGAATACTTTTGTACCAAGAATCTTTCAATCCATTAAAATTATAAAACAGTTAACATTAATTATGCTAATAAAATAATAATATTAATTTTTTTTAAAGTTTGCTTTTAAATGCTGGAGTTCAACCTTCAAAGATGAATAATTTAAAATAAATTATTTATCCAGAAAATTTTCTAACTTCGTCAGAATTTGAAAAATTAAAATTTGATATTTTTCAAAAACTAGAATTTAAATAAAAACAAATTTTCAAAGTTACTCATTATGAATATTTAAGTCATTTTGTAGAGCATAATAAACTTCTTTAGAAAAAGTTTAATTTAATTTATCTGTAATTACTATCTTTAATAATTATATTAATTTATTTTAGGAAAAATGCAATTAAGTTATAATTAAGAAATTATAACAATACTGCTTCATACATTGAAATTTACCTTATTTAGTAGCAAATTACTAAGATATTTCATTTATAAATATTAAAGCAAATGCTTTATATATATGAAAATCTTCATATACATTTAGCCAATTTAACATATACATAATGAAGTGAAAATTTTAAAAAAATCTATTTTTTTAAACATTGCCACTAATAAGTCAAAGAACAAATATGATTTCAATCAGAAAAATTCTGCAATCTTAATTTCTTACATGCACATATATACAGTAGATATTTAATTAGTCTCTAAAACATGTTAGAAAGCAAATGATCTAAAAGTAAAAGGCCTCTCTCAAATCAGACTATGGAGCAAGCTAAGCACTTATTTGAAAGACCTTCCAACCACAAAGTTGGGCATTTCGATTATACAGTCACAGAGTTCAGCTCTTCTAATGTTGACATATTACTAGACATCTCTTTAGGGCTAAGCTTTGGATTGTGGACCAGATCACTTTTGAAAGTTTTTTTATCAACATCATACCCGGATTCTGAAAGGTGCTTTAAGTTTTGGGATTCTCCATCCTCAGAACTGTTCAAAGAGTTCTCCACCTTAATGTCAGATGTCTTTAACGTAAAATCAGATGTTGGTGAAAGCCAACATTCTCCGTCCTTGGCACTCAATACAGATTCTGTATTTGCATTCACATCAGTGCTGTCAACTTTTAATACATCAGAAGTCCTTGAAAACAACACTGAATCATCTTCAATGTATGGCATGTCTCCCTGACTTCTTCTATCATCAGCTGGACTATAGGGACTCCAGCCTTTTCTTGGCGACTGTTCGCTCAACACCAACTCGCATTTTGACTCAATCGTATGACTTGGACTCACTAAATCACTTTGAGGAGAAAATCCATCAGTGAGAGTTTGAGAATTTGCAGGGGATTCACCCGGCGCAGATCCAGTTTCACTGTCCATCACCAATGCAGTCAATCTAGCATTGCATTCTTTCAATTCCAAATGCTTTTCTTGCAGCTCTAAAAGTTCTGCTTGCAACTTCTCCAGTACAGGACTAGGGTTTTCTCTGACTAAATCCTCACTCAACTCTCGCAATCTCCTTTCCAAATCCTGAATTCCTGCTATAAGTTCTTCTCTCGATAAACGTACGAGCTCGTCAAAACGATTATTTTTGTATGACTCTTCGAACTCTTTGTCATAGTATGCAACGTTGTCAAAGTCCTGAGGAGATTCGTACTCGTAATCGATATCTATGTAGGCAGCATCTTCAAAAGGCTCAGTAATCGCACAATTTTGATCTCGCAACTCCTCTGTATTCGCCATGTAAGGGTTTGGTGTTTCAAAACTCATGTACAAATGACACTCATCATGCTCATCCATGATGAACGTGTTATAATTCTCAGGGGCCTTCGGAACATTGATCGGTCGTACCATCACGGTATCCATGTAACTACCGAGTTTGTTGTCCAGATCTTCATCCGACTTCCAATCGTTCGACTCTCCCGCCTCGTGCTCCCCATGCGCTTCGTTTTCGCACACGGCGCTGCTGTCCTTCCTCTGTTTACGCCTTTTCCCCCTCCTTCCCCGCCGCCTAGGTTTAGAAGGCTCGATTCCACTTTTTTGAGAAGGCGATTCACATTTTTCATTATCAGATTTTACAATTGGATCTTCCTCATTTTCCAAATTTTCTTCGTGCTTCGAATACACCATCGAAGTTTCCATAGAATCATTCATTATGAAGCATAAACTGGACCTCTACCGAGCACTACGAAATCTGAAAATAAAATGTCCCTTGATTAAAATATCCATCTGTTGCCAATATCCTGAACCTAAAGTTCAGGTTATGCGCATTAAATTGAGCAGAATCTAATAACGATGGATTTTTTAACTGGCTATTTTAGATTAATTTTATGGTAAATTAATTTAAATGGGAGTTATTATTTTATTAAACACAGCAAGGTAGTTGACTGAAAAATTCCGTCGCACTTGAGTTAAGAATGCCTAAAATTTCATAATTATAAAAATGAAAGAAATTTATGGAGTATATTAAAAAACTGCTTTATACCTAAAAATCAGTTATATAAGAATTAAACCCCGTATTTTTTTAGGTAAGAAAGGAAACTCTTGCAGTCAAGTAGATTCAATAGCGATAGCGTTGAAACTTTTTGTATTTTTCTTGCAAAACTTTTGTTTAAATGCAGTCGGGTAATTCTTTTAAATTCATAGACTTTCAAGTTAATGCACATTACTTTAATAGTATTTTAATAGTACTTCTTAATGTGCTTTAATATTCCTGAACATATAACTTTTGTACGATAGAATTCTTTCAATATCAATAAAACATTTATTTAACTGAATTATTTAAATGCACTTTAAATATTCAATTTAATCTAAAATTCTTGATTAACAAAATCTCTTATTAAATAAGTTGAGATTTATAAAAAACATGATATGTTTTTTTCCCCTCATAGCAAATTACAGTACTACGTCATGCGCTTCCTCCATTGTTGGCATTCCTGCCATCGTTGATTTGAAAGCAAACATTTCACCATGTGGATGAAGGATTACGGATGTTATTATCGAGTACCTTATTTTATGGTTGGAAGTTTTAGAAAGTTTATTTCCACGTGTTGTCCTTCTTGATTATTTAAATATTAGTTCATTTGATTGGTATATTCATTTTACGGATGCCTAAAGGAAAGAGGAAATCAAAGTCTGGTTAGTATTACCAATAGGGTTAACTGAAATATGTTAATTCTAAAATTCCTTCAAATGGGGAAAATTTTCTTGCAAATGACCAGCAGCTTAATTTTCTTAATAGATATATTTCCATAAAATGTATTCCATAAATATTTTTTTTTTATCAACATGTTCCGAGTATCATATGTTACATCAATTATAGTCAAATGTATTTTGCGTAATCAAAACTTGGTAAGCTTATATATAGAGCTGAAGTGTTAAATATTATTTTTATCTTTTGATACTATAAATAGTCTTTTATCATCAAATTCTTAATCGTTTTGTGCTCTTTTTTGGATTATTCTTATACATATATATAAATCTCTTGAGTTGCAATCCTCATTATTTGATTTTTTTTCTTTTAATTTCTGCTTAGCCATAATTTTGAAAATAAAATATTAATAAACAAAAGCACCAAAAAAGCGCTATTTAAACTTTCATCACTATGGATTTTTCTTCCCTTCCCCGCAGCAATACGTTGTATTCGTAGAAATGTTTTTCATGTACATCGATATCAAAAATGTATTATTATTCATGTTAGCAAACATTTCTCAAATACTGCACAAAATTCAGTCATTTAGATTCGGTTTCATACTCATTCGAAAGTAGAGCAAAATAACAAGAGAAGGGAGAAAATAAACTGGAATATTTTTTCAAGGACAATCGTACACGTATTTTTCTTGCTTGATATTGCAGCATGTGACAATTTAGTACTCGAATTGTAACGAAGTAATGATTTATTACTAACACGGCCATCTGTATTTTCCATTAAGCTAAATAAATAGATTTCGTGTTAGTGGGGGTTTCATATATGAGTTACACACACAAAAAAAACAAATATTCTAGAAAATCAGATATTCTTAATAGACTTTTAAAAGGTCAATTATATATTGCCATGCATATAAATTAATATTTGAATAGTAGTTCATTCACTATAGTGAAAGAATGAAAAGAAAATTTTTCAAAAAGATTATTTCAAAGAAGAATTATGGTACATGTTTATTTATATACATGGATTTTTTTATAATAATAATTATATATAAATATTCTACTGGAATATAATCTATATGTATTATATATACATATAGATTATATATAATTTAAATAATCTATTTGTATATAGTCTCTCTCTCTCTCTCTCTCTCTCTCTCTCTCTCTCTCTCTCTCTCTATATATATATATATATATATATATATATATATATATATATAAGCTTATAATTTACTTACATATATATGTGTAATCTTTAATTTACATTTTACATATTTGGATTAATTATGCATTAATTAATTCATTGAAAGTTGATCAATGATATAGAGAGGATTAAGTAAGGGATATTAATTATTCTGATATTAGTCTTGAGTCTTATTAAAATGCAACTGATTCTCAAAATGCACTCTTCTGCTATTAAAGGAATATTGAAATTTAAAAGGTACTTGTATTTGTTATTACTTTTTTTGTAGTAATAGTAGTATTTGGAAATTAAGAAGCTTTGAGTTCAAGAAGTCCATGAACCTACTTCACATCAAAAAGTCAAATTATTTTTGAAAATCTTTGTATTTTTTTTAATTCTAAAATTTAACATCTTTGATGATGGAGAGGGGAAAAAAATTATGCTCCAGGAGATTTTTGTATTTTCTGTATCACTGAATATTATAGTCATTCCTTACTTTTTTTTTCTCTTATGTCAGTTAATTGTTTGTTTAAGGAGTAAAAAGAGAAAAGTATGATTTCTTAAGAGTCTTTCTTGGTGATCCTTGTATTAAAATTTAAGTTGATCTTTAAACATTGATGTAACATTAAAGGAGTATTTACATTCTGGGTGAAAATACAATATATTCTTCCTAATAAATAATAATTCCATTTTTACAAGCTTTTTAACTTTTTTTGTGGGATGCATATTTGGTCAATAAAGTTTGACCTGGCAATTCTCGCAAGTAATGTAAATAATATTTTTAAAAAATGTTAATTTCATTCAGCTCTATTCTGAAAATTATAAACTTGTACACTTATGGAGATATGATGAAGTTCGCTAGGGTGGGCAAGTCATTTACCTTGAATGCTACTCTAAGAAGCATAAAATTGAAACATTAACCCGTTAATGCCCAACTTAATTTAAAATTGAAATTTTGTTAAAAACTTTTAAAATTATGTTCTAAACAATTAAATATAATATACAATTAAACTCCACACCATTAATTTAGGATCCGTGATAATTATTGTCCTATAAATAAGATGCTGAGCGGGTATGAAAGTTTTTGAGTACTTAGTACTTCTTTGTTTTTAGTTACTTTATTATGTTTCTGTTCCCATACAATTGAACTTTAATATTTAATGCAAAATAAAATGAAATACAAATAAATTTGACATTTTTTATTTAAACACTATTTCACACTATTTATGGTAATTTGGAAAACATTTTGTGCATAGTTACATTACATTTCATTCAAAATGTAAGAGGTTTTTCCTAACAATTTTGCATTTGACATCGTCTTTGTTTTTCTCTTTTACCAATTATATGGCCAACTCCATCATGTCTAACAGTGTGTATTTCCTTCACTCGAGATGAAATTGTATAACTTGGTCTACCGATTTATTTTTATCCTGTGTTGCCATTTTTTAGATAGGCCTAGTGCAATATGTTTCCTTTGATACTCTTTTTCTCTGCATTTATCATGTTGTAAATAACGCAGGTATTTACCTTGTTGTAAATAACGCAGGTATTTACAACAGCCATGTCTACAATTTGGGTAAAAATTGACCAATACTATTTTTTTCCACGGATTTTTATGGTATGTTTCTCTAAAAGCCAATCACGAGGATCTACACCACCTATGTTTTTGTTATAATTGTTTACGAGACATGGCTGTTCGATTTTATTTTTTTCCAGCTTTTCCTTTTACATGCCTTGAAACAGATATTAGTTGCACAATTATGTCAAAATTTGTCGCAAGTGTAACGCATTTGTTGTCATTCCATTTTACTGCAGTAATTTTATTTTTCTCATCAAAGTAGAAATCATGTGAACCACGGCTAGTCTTTTAGAAAGTAGAATCGATTTCAAGGGGACAATGCTGTATTCTGTCACTTCTTATCGTTCCTGTTGCTCGAAATCCACTCTTTCTTATGTCAACTAACAAATGATAGGAATTTAAAAAATTATCAAAATAAACTATATGACTCTTGAGATCAATAAGTGGTTGAAGAATTTTTTTTACAACTCGAGTTTCCAAGGGCTCTTTTGAAAAAACCACGGTAGAAGCAGCATCGACAACTTCCTTGCCGCAATACAAATCAAAATTATAGCAGTAGCCGTTGTTCCCACATAATGCACACATTTTATACCCGAGTTGCAGTGTCATCAAAACCTTCTTCATCTGTTAATTCATCTACTTCAGGTGGCAAAACAATCATTTCGGACTTTTAATTCCTCCGAAAATAGATATTCTACAGCTTCCTCGGCAGTTTTAAAAACTTTTTTCCGCGACATCTTGGGCACCTATGAAACAAACTAAATATCAGAAAATTTAATGAATCTGCCCAGCATCCTATTTTTAGGACAGTAGTTTAAATTTGTAATTAAAACTAATAAAAGTAAAAATAATTTTAAAGCATTATAAGATATCTGTTAATAGAATATCTGAAATATAAATTCTGAAAAAAATATTTAAACTTACCTTTAAAACCTTTTCGCACAATTACAATGAAATTCAGCAAAAATTAAAAAAAAAATAATAAAAAAAAATTGCAAAGTTTACAAGTCTGCCGCTGGCTGAAAAATGCTTCCATCCGCTCCAAACCGGCTTAAGTAAGTATTGTGAAACCATTACTCTTCAGGGGGTAGAAAAAGAATTGGCAAAACGTTGAATAGCTTTATTTATAATGGTGAAAATGAACTGTCCTATAAATATGACACTGGGCAGAAACGGGTTAATCAGAAAAGAGAAAAGTAAGATATTTTAAAAATCTTATTCTCTATATTTTTAAATATTAAAATGATTCTAATCAAGTAAGAAAGAATATACAGAATGTGTTTTATAACCAGGGAAGCAATTAAAACTAGATTTCTCAAAATGAAACTGCAAATAAAGATTCTTAACAGACATCTGATGGTCAAAATCCCATTTCAGAAAAGCTGAGGATCTTTTTGAAAATAGTAGTAGAGGGGAAGGAGTATATTGAATAACCTCAAGTCTTTTTAGAAAAATGAAAATAATAATGTCAATTAAAATTGTGCCTTGTGGTTTCTCATGATGTGCACCGAGGTAAATTCTTGCGATTTCTATCTTCGTTCCAATTGGATATCTGTTTCTAACAAAATTTATCTCAAGAATAAAATATTGCTATTTTCAAATGGCATGATAAAATTACTTTTACTTGTTTGGAAAAATATAAATAATGCCAATTTCATGTTAGCCTTAGAAATTCTAAATGTGACTTAATAAAAGAGTAAATGTTAAGTTTTTCACTATTTCTTGATTAGTGTTTTTTAAAACTGGATCAATTATGTTTTATGCATTATGTTATGCATATTAAATTTTAAAAATATAAGTTCCAAGAAATACATATTTGTTTCATATAGTTATTTTTATGTGGATTATCATTTATTCACATCCAAAGTCTAAGGTTGCCAAAACAATGATAGCAATTCGGGAAAGCTTTTTTACCAGGGTACAGCGATTTTTTTAGAATTTCTTTATGGTAAGAGGGCCAATAACCTGAGGAATATGGCTAACACAACTTTATTAAATCAGTTTTACTCTCTTTCTTATTTATAATTTTTCATTCACTGAACTCTTACAAAATTTATTATTTTTGGAACATCATGGGTAATATATTTCATGATGCATTAACATTCAAGTCTTTGGATTAAACATTCAAGCATCTTTGAGTTTAAATCCATTCTCACCAATTAAATTTTGCTTCCAGATTTAATTCTGACTATTCAGCTTTTTTTAAAACTTTTATTTTCTTGGCATCATTTATTTCTTTCTCTGCTGCCCGAGTCACTACTTCGTTTTACAAATTCTTCACATTCCTATTTGTTTTTGTTTTGCATGGTATTCATCCATGTAAATGATCCTTTAATAAAAAATGGCAATGAAGTGTTCCTTTTACAGAATGTAGATAAAAATTTATGTTGGCTGATGTTCTATATTGTCATGCAATATAGAACATCAATCTTTCCTTTTCCAAGAAATAAAATAATAATAAACTTTTAAAAGACTATTTGTAAGATGAAAATTTTATGGTGTATGCAGGCAATTTCCACTTATCAATCATTAAGGTCAATTGAGGAAGACACAAAATTTTCTTAAATGTTCAAGAATAGTGAAATCATAAAATGTGCCTAGTTAGGAAGGAATTAACTACTGTATTTCCTGATATTTGGTGTAACTCGATTCTTTAAACAAAATTTTATGAAAAATTTCTTTTATGTGAGGAATAATTTCTTTTATGATTAAATTAGACAAATCTCCAGATAAAGTTTCTCAAAAACATAAGAATGAATGTCGGATTTTGGTGTTTGGCTACACCAAATAACAAGTAATTTATAAAAACAAGGTATCTAAATTTAGTTTTTCTCAGTCATAACTGCTTTAAAGATTTACTTGTGACATTACATAAGTAACCAAATTTCTGAAATTAAAAATACTTTTTCAAATACCAGTGGATGACTCAAATGCTAATTTCGTATTCTTCAACACTGTAAGGGTTTCACACGTATTTTGATGTAATGCCTGTCTGTCTTCAGGATTGCTGTGCACAGATTTTAGTGTATGGTCCCTAACATAGCAAATTTGGTTTGCCTGCATTATTATGCAAGCCGTATACTGCTCCAAGAATGTTTCAGGTGTATTTTAACCTGTTTCCCCCCCTGCAATCTTTGACAGATTGAAAGGTTGTCAACACAATGAATACCAGCAAGGTGGTTTTGCGGTTATTTTTAGATTCCATAAAATCTAAGGTCCCTGCTATCTCCTTTAGGGTGGGACATTGTAATGATATTCACATTGGAAGGACATTCTTTAAAAAGGAGAGTATAGTGTGTTTTTTTATCTGCATATGCCATAATGGCTCTATGTTGAATTAGATTGACATTGTATTTTGCTTTATGTAGTATTTTTTTGAAATAGCTTGTTTAATCGAAATATTGTTCCATATTAATATCCATTGAGTTTTTATTGAAAATAGATTTTTTTTATGTTCTTATTATTAAACTTCTCATTGAAGCATTAGAAACTCAGAAAAAATATAACAGATAAACTGCTGTTCATACATAGTTAAACATATTTTTTAATTGATGCTTTTCTTTTCTTATTTCAACTATTTTTTTGGTACTAATCTATATACTTTAATCTCTGCCATCAATTCTTTTCTTTACACAAAATAAACTGATGTAATTTAAACAAATCAAAACAGTTTAAATTTCAAGGAATGTATAAAAACATATTTCTTCTACCTTCATATTTAAATGTATTCTTTCACTTTATAATGATTATCTTGTTTAATATTACATTGATAAAAAGAAACTTTCTGATTTTTGAGTATGTGCAAATACATGGGTGTATATGTGCATTTTTTTTTAATTTGACTATTTTTTAAACTTTATGACCTGAACTAAATGATTTCTTTTAAATTCATTAAAAAAACAAATAGAAAATTTATTTAAAAAATATTTTTATTTAGAAAAGTATTTATATTTAGTATGTGCATTAATGTATCTTAAAATAGATAAAAAAGAGTAAAATATTCATTATTAGCTTCTTTTCAGTTTTCACCATAGGATAAATCTATTTCTTTAATTTGTAGGATCCTTTTGCTCTGACATATAAATAGATTTTTCATGTCTTCTTTAATACTCTACAGTATTTAGTTTTTGAATGTTTGGCAGTTTCACTTGGATCGAATGCTGTTCAACAGTGATTTTGGACTAGTGTCTCTATCTTGAATCCTTTAACAATGAAAATTTTTGACACTTAGTTTTGAAAACTTAATATTAGGACATGAAGAGATACTTTAATATATATATATATAATATATATATTTTGATTTCTTGTTGCATTTTTTCTTCATTACCTTATCAAAAAAATTATCCCTTCAAATGTTTTTATTACTTCATCGAAAAATGTTCTCTGTTTATTCAGATTTTTTCAAGTTACACTTGGCAAAATAGCATTTTTGTTCTTTTTCTATAAAATCTGTTGATTTCTTTTCAATAGAGAAAAAGACAGTTATTTCATTTAATTGTTCAAATAAAATAAAATTTTCAAATATATATAATACTAAAACAGAATTATACAGTTAAAAAGAATGCTTGAAAGCAACATAGTATTAAAAGGAATATTATACTGACAGATTAAAGCAAGATTGGTTTTAAAGTTTTAGTTTTTAAAGTGCTGTAATGTGTAATTCTGATAACCAAACTTCAAATAAATTTTTGAATTAATCAAAATAAAAATTTCACCAGGTTCTCTGACCATTTTTCCTCATTCATCTTGGGGGGGGGGGAGTGAGAATTTTTCACATTTATCAAAGATCATTTTAAAAGCAAAGCTTTTATAGATTCATAACCACATGCATTTTTCATCTACATCTATAACAATTAAGTTGGCTATATCATGTAGAAAGTAGCTGATCAAATGAAACTACCAGATCATCTTTAGAATTTTAACTCTTTTTTTTTTTTTTTTCTTTTCTTAAAATCATGGATCAATTTCTTGAGTTCTAATAAAATTAATAATGTTAATTTTAGAAAACTGATGTTGACATTCAGTAAACTAGCTTCATTGATGCTTTCTATTTTATGTATCACAGCTTTCAAATTTGCATTTAATTAAACTTAACTTTTCTAATTTGAACAGCATCTCATTTCTCTGCAACTTTTTCAGCAACAATAATTTTGCTGTCTTTCCCAATAGCAGTTCTTTCTTTTTTTTATTTATATATTGCTTTCTTTTTCAATAACATGTCTTGTTTTTCAATCCTTCCTTCTTTTTCTTTCTATTGCTATTTATGGTCTTAAATAATATTCTTGTGAACTTGTGCCAATGACGTGCTACACTTGGCAGCAGACGGTTATCACAGAAGTAAAAATGATGTTCATGACCCATCAGCTGTAACTGTTTTTCAGAACACAGTTTACAGGAGCACAGTCTTGCATCAAAAATTATTTCATTTAGAAGATATAAATCTTTTTTCTGTAAGGTGTTGGATATTTTGTGTGGTGGCCAAAACAATAGTGATTGTTTTGGACATGTGCAAGTTTGAATTTCTTGCCATCTCTAATTGTTAAGACACTTAAACATATATATACTCAAATGTGTACTATAGAAGAAAAAACGAATCCCAAGATAAGGATTTTCTCGTTTAGTCTGGATGGATTTACTTTTTAATTTGCTAGGATTTTCTACTTCTGACTGCATGATGATGTTTGGTTTAAGTTATTTGTATTTTTTGAAAGTCTGTTAAGCTTTTAATTTCATCAGATGCAAATAATTGATAAATCTCACGATATGCTGTCTTGTTATTTAAAGTTGATGAAAAGACTTGTTCTAAATTCTATGTAGAAATGCATAATACAATCTCAGTTTCTTAGTTGTTTACACACACACACACACACACACACACACAAAAATAAATTAAAATCAACCTGATTTTAAATGATCTCAACATTTAGCAGCTGTATGTGTAGTGAAGGATGAAAAGGATTTTCAAAATTTTCAATTTTTAATGCCTAATTTATAAGAACTTAATTGGATATTGAAATGAAAATTTTAAAATATACGGAGATATAAGCCTTGTAAATATGTATATGTGCCATGTTTATTAAGGACAAGAAGGGAAATAAGAGAGCATGAATATTGATAGAAAATATCTTCATTTCATATTATGTATTGAACCAAAAGAATAATTAGGAATTGATATATTGGATATAAGATTTTTAAATGCAGAACTGAGATTAAAAGGAAATGATTTTTTTTTGTATATATATATATATATAATATTTGCTTTAGGTGGACCATTGCGTCACAAACAGGACTTTGCTAGTGAAGAGGAATCCCTTGCTGATAACAGCAGTGTGGTTAGCAATCTCTCTGAATTACGACTTGACAGCGATGATGATACTGGTATTGATTTTAACTATTCTGTATTGCTTGCATTATGAATAATTGGTTGGAAGAATAAATAAATAAATAAATACATTCTTTCTTTAACTCATCTATTTTGGCATATTTGAAAGAAAAATTGTTTTTGTTTTTTGTATTTGTAATTTATGGTGTTTTATATTAATGAGATGCTCTAAAAACCTGTATTTTATTAGCTGTGTTTTCACAGGATGCATAGCGTTATGTAAAGTGCTTAAATTTGAAAATCATTTTTAAGCACCTTAAAAGTGCTTAATTTTCTCGTGAATAGAAGATAGCTTTTCATTTTATTTTGTTCCCCCAAAAGTTGAATATGATAATTCTAAATCATGGTCATAAAGGCTTGTTTGCTGGATGTATCAAAAAAGAAAACCAGCAAAAGGGAATAATTTGAAGAGGTATTTCAGGGGTTCCAGCACATTTTAAGATAACGTTTAATGATTTTTTTCTTCAACAATATGCATTGCCATTTATAAAAATACGGGAATAGTTATCTGGAAGGGGCAGTACGAAATGCGTTCTATGTGAATCAAAAAACATTCTAATTTTAATGTTTTTGATGTTGAATTTATTTAAATTATGCTTTATATTTAAACTTTTATGTGTTGTTAAAGCAGAATATGCAATAATGTCAGATAGATGAAAAATATGAAAATAGCAGGATGAATTTGATACAATATATCGAACTTGGGAAAAGCTGCTTTAAAATTACTAACATATTCGATCATCTTCTCATTAATATGTCGTTTTTGAGCAATGACTTGAATGACCTACTACAGGTATTCAACTGTACTATATTGAATTGTAATTAATTTGTAAGTAAATCGCATAATTTCTAGTATGTTGAAATTTTAACTTGAAGACTTAAATTTTCAATGATCGTGATATCTTTCTTGTTATTTTTTGGATGTCCCCATGCATTTGAACATTTTTATTTTTTGGGCTAATCTTGCCAAATTTTTTCTGATTAAGAAAAAAGGAACTGCTAGATCTGATACTAAAATATTTTTAAAGGAATAAAAAAAGTATTCTTTACAGTTTTTTTTAGGATTTAGATTCTATAATTTTATAATGATTTTTTAATAACTTTTATAGAAATTTTTTCCTCGATGAAATCTCTCTTTATATATGAAGTCTTGTTCTGAGCAACACTCAGCATAAAGCCATTGAAGTTAAGAGCATGAAATTTGGGAAGTTATTTTTTTGCATTAGAGACATACTAAGAATGGATTTCTTAAACTTTTAATTTGAAATTTAGTTAAAAAAATAGAATTTCCATGTGTTTTCATAAGATCAAAGCATATTATTGTATAAAAAATATTTTAACACTATTTTAAAAGTTAGAAAAGAATATCTTTTAAATATTAATTTTGTTTGGTTAAATGCAATTAAAAAATTTCTGAAAAATTAATTTTGTACACAGTTTATAAAAATTATTTTTGTTATTGTAATGAAATTCAAAATAATATCATTTTTTCGAATTATTGAATCACATTCTGCAGCTGTTAAAATTGTCGTAAAAAATGCTTTCTTTGTTTTTATTTAAATTTTAAAAAAATTTAAAGCATGTTCATTGAATAAAATTTTTCATGTGATTTTTTGAAGCAATGTGATATATTGTCTCATGCTGATTTCAAGAAAGACATTTTAAAAAAATGCTTCAATTGGCATTTTTACTTTCTTATAAAAATTAGAGAAAATATTGCAATCATCAAAAAAGTCGTACTTGATATTTTAATGAATCTCCATGCTTCATACCTCTTTGAATTCGAAAACACATTTTTCAGAAAATGTTCACTGGTGACAAAGATAAAATACAAAAACACTTTGAGCTAAATTGATGAAATTTGGTATACGGTCTTCACACCACCAAACTTGTAGTTTTCGTACAACTTTTTAGCAACATCCATTTAGAGGAAATCCATTTGTCTGTCTGTCTGACTGTTCGAATATAAGTTAACATGATAACTATGAAATGTAGAGCGCTAGATAGTTAACATTCGGTGCTCAGATTTAATATCTATTGTATAAACATATGTCAAAATTTGAACCAAATCCAACAAGGGCTTCACTACATATCGATCTGTACATTCAGAAATATGTAAACACAATAATTTTAAAATGTTGCAACTTAAGTATATCAAATTTGGGATGAAATTTTGTGACTATTTGAGTCAAATTTTTGTTTTAATTGATTGCTAAGAATGCATCTAAAACCCAAATTCGCTTTTTGGATACTTTCGACCACATGCCAAGGATGCTTATTTAGAACATGGCATTGTTCTATCATCAATTTAATGGCAGTTTTGCTAATCGTATGATGATAGCCATAGAAATGCTTTAGTTCTTAGCTTTGTAAGATTGCAAATAAAATTACTTAATAAAAAGAATCAGTGCAGGGAAAAATTTACTTTTTCCATTCCAGCCATGTTAGATCTTAATTGTTGTTGCTTATATAAAAATCAAATACAAAATTTGTGGTCATTCTGAACTTCTACATCACTATCGACATTTTCAGAAATGTTGTATCAATCTGAAATTTTATTTTAATTTTAAGAAAAGTTGAAAAATCTCACAAATATTTATTGTTAATCTTATAAAAGTTTATTTAATTTCTTTGGTATAATAGTTCAAATTTTTTAATTTTATGACAATTTCTATGCTTTTGTAATATCCAAAAAGGCATAATTTTAAATTAGAAAATACAGAATATAGAATAAATAGATAGAAATACAGAATTTATTTCTGTATAGAAGATGCAAATACAGAAATAAATATTAAAATTTAAAAAGTAAGCAATTAAAATTAATTATTATTTTTTTTCTATAAAAACTATGCATTATTATAAAACAAAAACAAAAAATACTATGCTTAGAAAATGCACAGTTTACGTATGCATACTCATACAAAAGTGCTTAATTTTTGTAACTAAGGTGCTAAAAAGTGCTTAAAAGTACTTAATTTTTGCAGCAGTTTCTCACTACACACTCTGTTTCAGTCTCTTTTAGACTTTCAGCATAAATGAATTTCATTCACTTGATCATCAAAGTGATCACCGAGATTTTCATTATAAGTTTGAAGACGATCAGTTTTCTTTTCTTTTTCTTTAAAAAAATACTGTCTTGATTCTTATAAAAATGTTTAAAATTTGCTTTTTCAGTCACAGAGGCAGATGAGGAAGTCCTTGCAACAGATGATTTTGAAGATAAACTCAAAGAAGCCATTGAGGGCTTACTGCAGAAAAGGTATATATTTGTTTTACAGATGCATGAATTTGTTTTAGCTTTTATTAAAAAAAATTTTTATTGTGGACTAATAGTGTCGTTTATCTATATTTCTTTTGAATAATATTAATATCTAAACTTTTTTGTTTGGTAGGTTGATCCTAACATTTTTATTTTGTAAACAAAATATAACTTTATTTAGAAAGATATTTTTTATACAAAACATTTATTCTACAAGTATGAAAGTAAAGATTAACATCTGCAGCCTGAGTTGAAGGAAGCGATAATGATATTGAATTGGACCAAAACACAGAATTTGAATATTCAGCAAAATCTGATTGAGTCCTTTCCTTCTGGTGAAAAAAGGAAACTAATCTTTATACAATGCATTCTTTTAAAATTTGAATAAACTGACTTAAAATTTATGGTAATGATTTATTTTAATCTAAATAAGGAATGATGAAAGTATTTTTTAGGTATGTATATAAAAATAAAAGATAAAAGTTAAGAATTTTCAAAGTTCTATGTTTATATTTCTTTTTCCAAAATAATTTCAAATATAAACTACATGTAAAATATAGATTTTCTTATTCTTAAAATATTTTTATACAGGGAAAAAATCTGTTTATATTAAAAATAATAAGTTTTATATGTTTGGCGTAGGGAAAAAGGAAATGAATATAGGAAAGATGTGAAAAAGAGGTTAAATTCAAAATGGATTTTCTTATTAAAAATTGTATTTTTATCTTAAATAAGAGCACATTTGTATGGTAAAATATTTGCATCCTCTGACCATATTTTATTTTTATACAAATAGCCAATAAGATAAGGGGTAAGTACCTGATACTTTGGAGTCAAAATGACTCCATGTGTGTGCTAATGCTCAAAAAATGAATGTGTGTGCTGAAGGGTTAAGAAGTTGTATATTGTAAATTAAAGAAATATTTAACAAAAATATGGTTGATATTTCTTTACATAATCATGAGCATAATACTCCAGTAGTATCTAATTAAAAGAAAGAATTTATGAATTAACTACAAAGTTCAGTTGGGAAAAAATTTTGATTTAAAATAATGGAACATGTACTATTCCATTAATGAAAAACAAAACCTTGCTTATTGTCATAGTAATTATTTATTAGTGATGCTCTATATTTTCATTTCCTTACATTGTTGTTTTTTATCTAAGGAAATGTAATTTTTGCTTAATATGCAAATACTTCTATTTAAACAATGCTTTTCCTACAATTTGTTGTTTGAATATTTCAGTGCTAGGGCTCGAATAGCTTCTCTTGAAGTAATCAGAAAAAGTTTATCCTCAAGATTCATGTGTTCTTTTATCCAGGAAAGGTTAGTAATGTTCAGTAAAATATTCTTTAATATTTATTTCTTTGATAAGTGCAATAGTCTTTAATGCTTGTAATTTAATGTTTAGTCGATAATTTTGGAATAAACTGCTGTACTGTTAAAAATATGTTTGTTATAGTAAGTACTTTGTATGTAGTAAAGTTTGTATGATTGCGTCATATTTTTTTTAATTATAGGGAAAACATAGGTCAGCAAAAGTTAACTAGATTATGTAAATAATCTAATTATGGTTGAGTTTAATTAAGATGAGTTGAACCAATATGCAGTTTTTAATTAACTTTAAAAGTGACATTTGCAGCTTTTAATTAATTCTGATGCGAGTAGAACTTCTCAACTTGATAAATTTAAATGAAATAACTTGCTTAAGATGCTGTTATTTGAAAGAGTGGATTGGATCCCCAGCCCTTTTCATATTAAAATATTTATTTTATAATTAATGCCTGTTTCAAATATGTTAAATTAGAACTGTACTTTATAATAATATTTCATGCTGAGTCATTGAAGATAACCTTCTTATCGATTCTGCAGATGGTTTTCCGTATGTGATGCCATGGAACGTTGCTTGAAACGTGGAAAAGGGGAGGAGCAAATTCTGGGTGCGGTGGTGGCCAGTCTTGTTTGTGCTCAGTTGGGGAGGGAAGATGATTGTGAAAAGGTCCTGGAGCATCTCCATCCAACATTACTTGCTCTTCTTCTGGATCCAACAGTGCAACCTCAAGTCAGAGCTCAGGTTCATTCTTACTTCATTTTCCTTTTTTTTTTTTTTTCCCTTTTTTGCTGTAGTTTCTAAGATTTGTATGTTTATTTCAATGATTCTCAACCTATGTGGCATAGAAAATAAAATAGTAGTAATAGTAGCCAAGTCTAATGAGTAATTGACTTGGCTAAACGATTTAATGAAATAATTTGATATGTTGGTGTCTCAGGGCTTTACATTTATGAAAATAAAATGTTACATACTATTTTTATTTGCTGATTGTTATATTAGCTACTTCTTAAGTATGTGGCAAAATTTTTAAATGTTATTACAATCTCAAAGACCTAAGCAATGCATAGGAAGGGGGGGGGACTTCTTGTTTGGCAAACAAGGAACCAAATCCGTTAAATTTTTATGAATTTTGATTAATTTCTATAGTTAAGATTTTTACATATGATTTTTTAGGGTAGTATAATTGAAAGCTTATAAAAATTGCTCATTTTTTATAGTCCTTATATAAAAGGGCTTTAAAAAGGCTTTTTTTAAAGCAATTATCCAATGATTTTTTTTTTCTTTTCTGAAATTTAAAAAAGAAAATCTTTTAACTAGATTTGCCCGATAATATGAGAGTACTTTCTTTGTGGTGTCTTTGAACTCTAATGAAAAGTTCTGACTCACTGGTAGGATGATAATAAGTCCCAAGGTCAATATAAATATTTTTCCTTAATTTTAAGGAAATATTGATTGTATAATTTTGAAAATGTAACTCTTAATTGCTGTCTTTTTTTTTTTTTTTTGTTGCTTGTCAACAAGAGTCGGGAAACTATCTTTCCTTTCCAGGAAAATTTTTATATATTCTTGAAAACCGTACAAATTTATCTTAAATAGTAAGTTTAGCTCATTCTTCTTTTCTTTATTGTTTTTGTGATCATTTATAATTAATTCAATTGGATAAAACCGACCCTTGCATTGTAATCACATATTTTTTCTTAAGTAGAAATATTGTGTCTGGAGCTTTCATTTTATTTATTTTTATTTACAGTGTGCAACATCACTTGGATTATGTTGTTTCATCGTAGGCTCGCATACAGACTCAAGACGTAGTAACTTTTCTGAGGTAAAAATTTTCTTTTTATTGTTTTAAAATTAATATGAAATATGTTAATCTATGTTATATTAATATGTTAATCTATGTTATATTAATATGTTAATCTATGTTA
>JAPMOR010032822.1:60672-103412 GCA_026543865.1 Argiope aurantia | reverse complement strand
ATATTAATATGTTAATCTATGTTATATTAATATGTTAATCTATGTTAAATATTAATTATGTTTAACCATCATGCCATATTTTGTATATTTTAAGATTGAAAATCTAATAACTCAATTTTTAATGATTGTAATAATGATTCTGCATATAACATTTTTATTAAAGCCATAAATCTTTCAAAAGTTCAATAAACTTTTATTTAAAAGAAGATATGAACTATTTTGATTATTATGAAAAATGAACAGATAAGTTGTTAATTAAGAGTAAAACGACTTTTTTTTTGAAAAGAAAAACCAGATACTCAGCAGTTTTGGTATTTTTAAATAAAATAAATGTTTTATTTATTTTTTATATGCCTTTTTTCTCTAAGTATTGGGAAACATTATGAGCATGGAATCATTATATTTTGTCATACATGAAATCTAGTCACAAAATTCATTCATGTCATTTTTCCTTTTTTCCCCTCCTTATGTTTATATTTCTGTAACATTTTTTTTTATTTAATAAAAAAATTTGACCAGAAAGACCCAATTTTCCTCTATTCACTGTATAATTCAATTGATTTATACTTTCTGCTATTGTACCAATGATTTTTCAAATGTTTTGATCTAAAAGTTACTACAATTTTGCTGTCACTGAATACTCTTTATTATATGGTATAATTGCTAATATTTTCTGTCAGCCATTTTTCATTTGTGTTTGCAAACGATTTTTTCTTTTATTTAGTGGAAATATTGCGTATTTGTGTTTTAGTTAGCTTAGTTTGCTAAATGGTATGAATACGGAAGCCTTAGTGGAAGGAAACATTATTTAATTCTTAAGCACTCTGCAATGTGTTCTATTTTGTATAATTTCCATGAGTAAATATGAGATAAACAGCTCTGTGCTATGATTGGCTGAATGAAAGCTTGTCTTTATAGGAATACATCTTTTAATGTTGTATTTATCTATACTTACAATAAAGCTCAATGTGTGTATGTGTGTTGGTGCTCTACAGGTCAGACCATTCAACCCAAAGCTACCAAATTTGGCACGTGTATACCTTGGAGGCCGAGAATATGCACTTGGGGGTTATTTTTTCGAATTTTTAATTAGAATTTTATTTATTTAAAAATTAAGTGAAATTTTGGCGTGTTTCTGCTATAACTTCCGAAAATATTACCGCACAAAAAAGATTTTTACATGAAGTTAAAGATAAAAAATTTATCATTTAAATGCGACCAATGTTTTAAACTTAAAATTAAATTTCTATTTTTAATGAATTTTTAAATAAATATTTGAACTATATTTTTCAACAATTTTTTCGTACAAAATAAAAATAAAATTTAAGCTGCATGAGCACGTTTCGCATTCATGGGGGAAAAAATTAGCTTTTTTCAAAGTGTTGCCATCACATTGATTAAAGCTCCAATTGAAAATAAATTAAATATTTTTGGAAATGAAATCTGCAAAAATATAATTTTCGACACGTGTCTGTAGGAAATGAAACAAATATGAAATATTATTTTTTCTAAAAAATAAATTCAAGAAAAATTATTTTATGATCTTTTACACTCTCTATATTATTAATCCAATAAATCAGTTTTATTTTAAGGCAAGTTTTGTTTAATATGAACAGGATATCCATTCAAATCAGGGCCACACAGCTAATTTGTAAACCTTTAGTAAGACACAGATCTGCTAAAATGGTCTAAATGGAAAATGATTATATTTTATATAACTTGATTCAATAAATGCTCTAATAAATAACGAATTTTTGATTTTACATAATGCTTCTGCTGTGGATATCACGAATAACAAAATGTTATGAAACATTAATATTTTAAATACATTAATAATTTAATAATGAAACATTAATATTTTAAATAAAAAGAGTTAATTTCCAATCAACTAAATCAATCACTTAAACTGACTGACTTATGAAAATTTGAATATCACTATTCAATAAAAAAAGTATAATTTTAGATTTTCCATCGATCGTTTCAACGAAAATACGCCAATCAGCGCGCTGGTTTCTCAAGATTAATTGGCCTAAGATTATGAAAATGTTGAGTTTTTCTAAATTTTTAACATTCAAAACTTCATAAATAAGTCTTAGTTGATCGTGGAAAATAGAAACATTCATTCATTTATTTAAAATTTGGTGTTTGGTCCAGAATATTTCTCAGAATATGATACCCTACTGCATTAAATTTAGACTTTTTTTGAAATATATTTATAGGCCGTAACAAAATATTATTATTGATTTCATTTCAATCCTTTTTAAAGCAAAACTAAAAACTGAATTTTATGCTGAATCTGTGAAATTTTTGTTGAATTATACTTTGAGATATTACATAAATTATGAAAAATATTTTGTAGTTCACATAAGAATTAAATACCAAGCGATTCTGTTTGCAATACCCATATTCAATAATAATAATAATAAATGAATAACAATAAAGATGATAAATAAAATAAAACGCTTGGTTTTATTAAAAAAATATCTTTATATTAATTGCAATTTCATCATTTCCACTTTAAATTAAAGTTGAAGTTTTACTGGAAATGACATTAAATTTGCAAAATATATATTGTAAATTGAACGAAACGATCTAAACAACAGTATAAGTTTGGTTTGACTATCAAAATTTGAAGATTAAATATGTTTTGTTTGCGAATCTATTAAGAGACCAGTTACTTAAAATATTTAATTGAAAATTGTAGCAAGTGGTAATACTGGCGAACCGGCTGGTCGCCAAAGGTGGCTAGTATAAAATACAACATTAAAAGATGAATGTTTGCAAAAATATGATAGTATGCTTATAAAAATGAAACTTATTTGAAACTTAGTAAGTGAAAATTACTTTTTGTTCTGTGCATTAAATTTTTTTTTACATTGGTTTTAGTGTGAAAGAGTAGAACTATTTTTTACATATTATTAAGAGCGTACTATGTAATAAATAAAGTGAAATAATTTTAATAGTTAGGAAGGTTTTTTTATGATACTTGAAAAGTGCATGATAATGTATTAATTTTTATTTAACAAAACAATAAGATGGAACTGAAATTATGATAAAACATTATTTTAAGATAAAGTTTTAATTTTATTTCAGCTACTTCATCCAACTATGGAGGCCCTCTACACTGTGTTCAGTGCTTCTCTGCTGAAGGGAAATGGTGTCTTGCCTTCTCATAGGCCTGAGATTAGTGCTTTACACAGCAGTGCTCTCTTGGGTTGGAACCTTTTGCTTACACTGCTCTCTCCACCCTTCATCATGACTCTTGCAAACACGTAAGTTGTTTCATTTGCTGATGTCTTTACTTAAACTAAAACGGCAGTAGCATAAAATAGTATGCATTCTTCCATTACTCTTAAAACTTAAAAACTATTATGTTCACTATTTGCTAATCTCTTCATATTTATTTTCTGTTTCAAGAAAGGGGGAAAAAAAACCGATTTCTTTTTGTGGCTTAATTTTCCTATTTGTAGAATCTTATAATGCAGCAATCTTTTTTTTTATACAAATTTTATTATGTAAAAATTGTTAATCTTTTTACTTTATATTTTTTTATTTGTTATCTGTTACATCTGCCATCTTTCAAATCTTTTTTTTATTTGGTACTTTTTACTTAAAAAAATTTTATTTGTTAAATCATAAATCTGGTTTATTGATTTTTACTTATATTTCTTAATTTTTTTAAGTATTTTTTCCTTCAGTTCTGTATCACTTTGCTTATTTCAGTCATTTGAAAAAGATACCTCAATTATTAGACAGTACAGATGTAGATTTGAGAATTGCTGCTGGAGAAACCCTGGCAGTCTTTTATGAAGTAGCCCGACAGATTCGAGAAGTAAGTTGATTCAGGTTATTCATTTCACTTTGAATGTTTGCTTCCTCACAGTGCAAAGTGAGGAAGAAATATATAAAATTGAAGTAGAGTGTTTATTTTATTTTTTATTTATTTTAAGAATGCTAAAATTTAGTTTTTAACTAAGCCAGGATTTTTTAACCCGGCAGGACGAGCACGGGGTGTTTTGACACCCCACGCCTGAAAATATTTTTCTACCTTCCCTCCCCATGAACTGAAGTGGTTGGGTCTATCAGTACCTATTTCCAAGGTCACATTCCACAGATAGTTTAAGTAAACAGCAAATTGAGAACTATTTTTAGACTGTTAGATTGAACTGGGGTGTGCTGACACCCCATACGCACGGTCGTGTTAGAATTTTTCAGTGCGATAGCATGGCTTCCTGCAGTCGTTCAGTTCAGTCTTTTCCTCGTTTGACTTATGATGAAGAAATGGAAAGACTTCTGAAGTTATTAGAAGATGTTTCCTCAGATGAAGAAACCATTGAAGAAGAAACAGAGGATTCAGATAATGAAGACGTTTTCAGCGAACACCAGTCTGAATCAGAGAAAGAATGCAGATCTTCAGATGATGAAGTTTGTGAGCAAACTAGCTTTTTTGTCGGAAAAGATAAAACTACAATGTTGCAGAAAGAACCTTTCAGAAATCAGAAACGCATACCTGTACAAAATATAATCAAACAACTGCCTGGCAATACGCAATTTTCGAAACATGTTACTTCGCCAATCGATGCTTGGAGACTAATATTTGATGATTCAATAATAGAAATGATTGTGAAACGCTCTAATATTTATGTAGAAAGTATTTCTGGTAATTTCGCAAGAGAAAGAGATGCAAAACCTTTAATAAAAGAAGAATTTTGCACTTTTGTATTACTATTATATATAGCTGGATTGCACAAATCTTCTCATGTGATTGTTAGAGACTTATGGGCGACAGATGGCACAGGATTAGATATTTTCCTTAAAACTATGAACTATAACCGATTTCTTTTTATACTTCGTGTCTTGCGATTTGATGATATCAAAACTCGGAATGGCAGACGAAGGGTGGATAAATTAGCTCCAGTAAGAAACTTGTTTGAACATTTTATCAGGAACTGTCAGAAGTCATATCATGTAGGTGAATACATAACATTAGATGAAAAACTAGAGTAATTTCGAGGCAGAGGCTCCTTTCGACAGTATATGCCAAAGAAACCAGCAAGATATGGTTTGAAGATATTTGCTTTGGTTGATTCTAGGACATTTTACACGTACAACATGGAAATATATGCAGGTAAGCAGCCAGATGGCCCTTACAAGACAGATAACAGTTCCTGTGAAATAGCTAAACGCTTGCTAGCTCCATTATACAATTCTGGAAGAAATGTCACCACAGATAATTGGTATATTATAAATTAGCCGAATTTTTACAAAAACAAAAAATTTCTATTGTTGGAACAATACGCAAGAATAGAAAAGTTATCCCACCTGAATTTGCCTCACATAAAAATAGAGAAGCACATACAACTCTCTTCGGGTTTCAAAAGAATATAATGATTCTTTCTTACATGACGAAAAAGAACAATTGTGTAAATCTTCTGTCAACCATGCATAATGATAATCACATTGACGAAAGTACAGGAGATTAAAAAAACCCGGAGGTAATAACATTCTATAATATGACGAAAGGAGCAGTAGATGTTATTGATGAAATGGGAGGATCTTACTCTGTTGCTAGAATTTCTAAAAGGTGGCCTATGGTGATATTCTTTTCATTTCTAAACATTACGGGAATAAATTCAAGGATCTTGCTGTTATCGACCAAAACCCCACCTGAAACATTCAGAAACAGGATACATTTTTTGAAGAATTTAGCGTTTTCACTTTTAGAACCTCATATGAAATCAAGGCAAAAACAACAAGAGTTTCTGGATGAACCACGAGCAAAAAAGCAAAAATTAAGCTACCGTAGATGTTACTTGTGTCCAAGAGAAAAGGACAAGAAATCAAAAACTGCATGTATGAAGTGTGAAAAAAATATATGTCGAGAACATTCAGTAATTGAAGCGGTATGTACAAACTGCAAACAATCTAAGGTTTCTGATCCATTTACACCCTAATAAGTTTGAAAATTTAATAAATATCACTCTTTTTATTCACAATAATGCGTAAGTTTCGATTATAGTGAAAATTATAAGAAAAAAGAAAAAAAAAATTTAGAGTCGATATCATTAAAAGTCCCTTTAACAAGAAAAAAAACAAGGTGAGTGTATTTATTAATTTTTTACATGAACAATTTTTTTCAGTTATTCTTTTTTAAAGAAAAAGAGTATAATTACTCTAAAATTCATTAATTTATAGAATTCCATTGATTTCCTTCGTCTTATGCCATTTATTATGGCTGGGGTGTGCTGACACCCCATGCGCGTCCTCGTGTTGCGTTTCACAGCACGCGTCCTGCCGGGTTAATGTCTTTCACAAACCACCATATTTTGACTTTGCTATTTTTGTGAAAGAAATTTGATTAATATGTAAAATTTCAATCAGTTTTACAGGAGTTGTTTTGCAGTAATATTTGTTTACTGAAGCAGAAGCCAAAAAAAGAAGGAAAACCAAAAAAAGAAGGGGGAGCAACACAAGAAATGAGTATATATAATATAAAATATAAAATAAAATTGAATCACACTGTTTATTTTTGGTGTATTGAAGGAGAGATATGCAAGAAATCTCAAAATACAAATTGGCGTTTATAACTTGATGAATTAAATGATTCGTTTCTTTGCTGTGTTCTCATGTGACTTTGGCTGTGAAATCTTTTGATTGTTATATGATAAAAATCCTGGATCTCACCATCTTTACAGCGACAGATTTCTGGAAATTCCAAAATATTTTTGCTTTAACATGAGGTTAACTAGACCCTGAAGATTGCAAACAAATCCATTTGCCCTTCTTTCAGATGTATGGAATACATTTATAGAAAATGACTTGGTGCATTATTAACAGATAACAATGGATGAACTGTTGTTTTGCATAAAACTGAACGTCGATTTATTTGGATCAGCTGAAGAATTTAAGTGAGCAAAAAATTTTAATTTGATGGAAATTTCTACAACACTGGATAAAACTTGTCAATGGATAATTTGTTTACTTTTCTGAAATAAATGAGGATGGCAAGAATGAGCTTTGGTGGCACAACAAATTGTTTAAAGGGGAAAGTACCCGGTTCAAAAAAAGAGGGGGGAGGAGGAGATGATTAGCTTTTTTTTTGTAAGAATGTGTCTCATCATGGAAAAAAGAATACTTTCTTCTCATGTGTGCTTTACACTTAATATTGAAAATCACGTCTAATAATAATTATAACAATAATAATGTATCCAAAGTTGTAAAATTTTACGATTCTTCAAAATACAGAGTTGGACATTTTGAATCTGGTGGAATAAAATACTCAGTGAAATCCTCATCCAGAGGTTAGTGAGTACAAGTTTTTATTAACATTCTTGATTTGAGCAAGATAAAAGTTTAGATAATTTACAAGGAGACAAGTGGATATAAAAACATCATCCCCCATTATTTTATATTTATGGCTAAGGAAATTCAAAAGATATACATTTTATCAAAACTCTGCAAATTTTTCATTTTTGATCCAAATAAATAAATTAAAATAAAAACACTTTTGTGGAAGATGTAAACAATGTATTTACAGGACCTCTACAGCTAAAATTAAGAAATCAGTTTTCTGGGTACACTGCTAAACTGAATAATGCAAATAATTCATTTATATGGTTTTTGATAAATTTATTTCATAGTGAAATCTGTTGTGAGACAATTTATAAAATTTTGTTGAGCTTAAAAACAAATGGAATGATATTTGACTATTTAAGCGTTTTTATGTTTACTTATCTTCTGTTTACATATATTGGTGATTCAAAAACCATTGGAGTAGTTTTTAACTATTTTAGTTCATTTTTATGTTTAATTAGCTGCTTTTGCAATTGCAGGGATTAATTCTCACTAAAATTTTCAATTAAATATTTTATTTAACTTTCTCTTAGTAGTTTAACTAAATATCTTGAAATTTCAAAATTTGATAGCCTTAGTATCTTTTATTATTATAGAAGCCTTAAACTGTTCTAAGTATTAAACTTGAATTAATAAAAAACATTTTTTTGCTGAAATCAAGCATATTTTTAAAATGCTTGATTACAGAAAATGAGTACAGAAAAAAAATATTCAGCACTGAAGTCTTATTTGAACTACATAATAATTTTCTTATTTAATGCAATATCTTAAAGAATTATTCAATAGAAATTCCACTGATTTTTTAGTTTTACTTTCAAAAGGATTTAAATGATGTAAAATGATTGTGAAGTCCAAAGGAATAATTTGCTGTAAAATATTCTTCACATGCTAACTTTAAATATATATATATATATATATAAAACTGTCTATATCTTCTGCAATGATATCTGATCAAAGAATAAATTTAGTTATGAAGTTTTGGATATTACAATTTTAGAGCAATCATAATCTTAGATCAATCAGCCTTGGGAAAATTTTGGGTGCTGATTAGTATGTCTTCTTTGAGACAGTTGATAGAATGGTCGAAAATTGCATGTTTTTATAATATAGTAACATTCAAATTTTCATAACTCGACCAGTTTTAGCCATGGTAGAATGGACCTTTCTTTTTATTAAAAAACTATTTGTCCTTATTGATTAGCTGATTCATGGAGATATTGGTTATACTTAATTTTTTTATATATATCTAGCTGTCTCTAGTGACCAGCTGATTAGTTTAGTTGATAGTCACTAGAATTAAATATTTTATGTAACTTGGTTGTAATGACTCTTTCAGCAAAATATTTTTTGATTATTTTTTTATTTACATATACTTATGAAATAAGCAAATTGTTAATTTATAAATTTTAACTGTACATAATATCAAAAAGCATATAAGCATATTCCTCCAAATTTCTTTTATTTGGGCCAAGCAGTCAAAATGATAGGTATATTGTGATGCCAGTTTTAAAAAGCTTTTGAGAGATTCTCTTTTGAACATTTGTGATATCTGTAATGAAATGATTTCTCATAAGAGAGAACATTTTTCAGTTGTTGAAGTATTCTTTATATTTGCAAATTTTATAACTTTATATAAATTTATATATTTTGAAGATCTCGGCTATTTTGGATGGATTTTATGATTTGGAATCTTAGATTTCTTTTTAAAATTGGTAGATTAAAAGGAATATATTTATTCCCTTCCCAAAAAATTGTCAAAAGTTGCTAATTTTCTATTTCTGGTATCTACAAATAAAGAAGGGAAAAAATAAATCCTAGTGGATCCCCCTTTTTTTTTCTCTTGTTTACGTGCTTATGTCTGTATTCTATAGACACTATTGTCTTTTACTTAAAATAATGAAATGAGTTTTTAATCTTAATATTTTTCTTGTTTCATAGAAATTCATATAAATAAATCTTTTCTAATAAAATCATAAATATGAATGAAAAGATTCTTTTTTTTTGGTGAAATAATTTTTTTTTCCTCTTAAAAATTTATTTAATAACAAAATTGAAATTCTTGATGTGTTACTCTCATAATATGATTATAGTGAAAAATTTATAAATAAAAATATATTTTGTCTATATATATATATATATATATAATATAATTTAGGACTTTGAAGGTGATGATCTTGATAGTTTATGTGAAAAATTGCGATCGTTAGCCACTGATAGTCAAAAGTTTCGAGCCAAGAAAGATAGGCGGCAGCAACGTTCCAGCTTTAGAGATATCCTCAGAACAATTGAGGCAAGTTTTTACTGTTTGGTTTTATTATTCTCTCTAAACTGCATTTTACCTTTAGAGTAAATATTTTCATATTATAAAGTGGAAAAATATATATATATTTTAAGATTATTGAATTGGTTCTCCTAAAATGCCTAGTAATTAAATTATACTGTTGAATTCACATTTTTCTCTTCATAAACTGATTCTAATGTGTTTTAAATATTAATTCATTCAAAAATATATCTATAGTGCAATTCCTACATATACATATTCATATTTATTTGGTTTAATCTTGATTATTAAGTAATATGACTGTATGCAATCCCTCATCCTTATATATATATATTCTGTTATTTCTTTTAATTTTTCTCAATGCTGGACATTATTTTCTTATATTTTTCCTAGACTTAAGGCAGTTAATGTTATAAAAGATTCTTCCGAATAAAAAATTTTATCTTCAGAAAGTAGCTGGTCTGTGTAAAATGTTAATTTTTCCTCTGACCACTGCATGCTTATTTTTGTGTAACTTGTGCAAGAATTTGTAAAATTAATTATTCTATGTTTTAAAGTCCCATTTTATGAAACATTCAAAGTAATTCTGAAGCTCCATTCTTCACATGTCTCCTTAATTTGTATTTTTATATTTGAATACACCTATTGTCATCATATGAATACATTTGCATTTACGTAAGGGTCCCTAGTAGACTTAATCTTTTTTTTTAATTATCTCCAACGTTAAAAAAAGTTTTTATTAATTATATGAAGAACGAAAAAATTTTGATAAAGAAATTATAGTATATATTTTTAAATTAATGTTTTTTTCAGTTATTATGAATTACAAAAATGATATAAGTTAATTTTTACTTTTTTTGACAACCAGCTATTTAAGAATAATGTATTGCACCTTCATTGCTATCTATTAGTTTGTTTCATTTAGCTGAAGCAGATCATGTCTGAAAATTCTATCAAACCTGTGTGTACTCAATAGACTTATTCCACTAGTCTATGATCATTAATGATATTAAATATTTTATTAAGAACTTATAAGGAACTTTATAAGGAAAGAAAGGTCTACTCCCCCCTCCCCCCATATTTTTACCTTATTTTCCTTTGTTGACAGTATTATCTAGGTGCACTGCAGTTTGTCTGCTATAAACAGGAGTATGTGCATCACAAGTTTGAAATTTCAGAAATTGAATATATTCAAAGACAATATCTTTTTTTTTCTTTTGCTTTCTTACTAATGATAATTTATTTGTGCTGAATTTAAATAAAAACTTCTTATAAATGAAAGTTCTTTCATTCTTGATTCCCCCCCCCCTCTCCATCATTCTAAACTGCAATTGAGCTTTCAATTGCAGTTTTTTGGTATGAATTTTAAATTATGTATAAAAAAAATTGAATAAGTATAAATAAGTTATTTTAATGAAGTATTTCTATTCTGTTTCATTTCTGTTGGTTTAAAGATTAAAAAAAAAAAAAAAACCGAGTTGGTGTTTTTTTTAGATTTTCTTCTATAATCAAACTCTCTCAGTGTATTCAATTATTTAAAATGGATATTTAAATGGGTATTGTTAAAATGGGCTCCACATTGAAATATCACTATGATTTCTTTTTTCCTACAGCTTTCAATCTTTCAGATTCTGTAAAGTAAAATATTGTAAATTGTAAGTTAGGGTTATGATTTTTTTTTAAATATAATTTTGAATCAATTTAAAATACTTATACTGGTAAAATACTAAATATTGCCATTTTTTAAAAATGCTTCCATAAAAAATTTTTCTTGGGAAAAAATGGAATTAACAAATTTGCTAGATTTCTTTCTTTCTCTTTTCTCTCAGAATTGCCACAGCATCATGAGAGCCGAAAAAAAAAAAGAAAATTAAAAATCATATAAAAAATTGTGAAAATACAGGAAAATTTGAAAAATCGCCATAAAAACAGAAAAATACATCGGATCCTCCCTTTTTTTTCCATTAAAAAAATGCCAATCTATGAACAATAAAAGTTGAATAATGTGCAAGAATAAAAGATCGCAGTGATAGCATTAAAATCAGAAGAACTAGCACCAAAATGGAAACTTGGTCTTTTTATTCAGCCTTAGCCTAATTTTTATTTTGAAGACAGTTATTCTCTTTCCATGAGATTCTTGTATTGAGATATTTTGGATGTATGTGACAGCTGTAACTGAGTGAGAGAATATAATACATTTTTCTGGTGGGAATAGCAACATTTAATCTGTGGAAGGATTGTAAAGTAACACATTAACAAATGTGTTGCTTCACAATTGTCCTTTTAATGCATGTGATGACATATTGAAAATATTTACACATATGTTTTTTGATAATAAAGTCAGAAAAATAATACTCCTTTTTTTTTCAACAATCTCTTATATCTTTAAACAATAAAAGATTTATAATATGCTTTGATGAAGCTTTGAACCACATTTTATGAAATTACCAAATGGATTTTGTTGTAAAATATTGATGGGAATCAACCAATAGAGTCTCCACAAGATATTGGGATTCAATATTTACTAGATGTTTATTTATTAATATATCATTGCTTAAGAATTGTTTGAGAGTTTTAAAGAAGTTATATCAAGTTTGGACATACAATTACTTTTACAAATTAGTATGAATGGACCAAATGTAACTTACAATTAATGATCATGATAGGTAATATATTGCCCCATGATATATAAATTTTGTCTTGCCAAATTCTAGATATTAAATAAAGAAAAATTGTAGCTATAAACCTTCTGTTAATATGCGTTAAATTGTTGTGTACAAACAGTATACATACAAGTAAGAAGCAGGAAAAACAGAGGGATTTTTTTTCTTTCTAGATTTGAGTGACAACCTTGTTATTGTAAATTGAGACTTTTGTTGTAAATATGGTATATTAATTAAAATTTTACGATCAATATGCACTATTAAATTGTCAAAATTAAGTGCTAGTTTTTCTGCTTGAATAGCAGTTGGTCAGTGGGCGAAAACTTTAAAGCTATTTTGACGCAGAAATTGATTTAATAGTTAAATATTTAGAATTCAGAATTGGTTATTACCAGATATTTATAAATGTTTTAGGATTATTCCAAATAAAATTATGCAGCATGGTACTTTAATTTACAAGCAGTTTCTATCTAAGGTTTTCAGCTGTTTTGATGTTAAGTTATTAGTTCTCATAAGATAAAATTAACAAGGCCTTTAGAAAGATGTTTAAGAAGTTTGGTTGAAATAAATTTTAATTACATTATTCCATAAGTTATGCTAACTAGACCTTATTGAGATTCTGACAAAGCCATTTTTTGATGTATCAGAATTCCTTTTAACAATGAGGATTGATATAGGGTATTCTAAATATTTTCTTTTATGATAAATTTAACATCTACAAAATATATTGCCTATGTTTTTGTAGAACATTTATCTTTTTCGTTCACTGCAGTTTTTGTTCCACTGTTTTTATTTTGTTGTCTGTTATAGGATGATGAACCTCTGGATATTCGTGTCAAACTTGGGAAGGAAACTTTGTATATTGATAACTGGTGCCACAAACGACAATATGATGCTTTCTGTCAAATTTTGGGATCAGGCATGTGTTTACATTTAAAAGTGAGTAAAGCAGCTTTCAGTAGATTTTAATCTAATCATAATGGATAATGAGAACAAGATAATTAATCTGAATACTGGAAGCCGTTTTCTTCATTTGGTTTTGTTACTTCCCTTCTAATTAATTCCAGTAGTATTTTTGACCTTAATATGCCATTTGTTTGCATATGAAATTCTATGCACAAATTGTTCATAGATTTAGATGCTACAAACTATTTATTGTTTAATTTGGAAAAATTAATTCCTTTATTTTTTGTTATTGAACATCTTTATGTTTGATAAAGTGAATTAAGTAATGAACCTTATAAAAATTAATGATAATATATTAGGCCTTTAAGTTGAACCCATTAACTGGTGATTATTCAGGACCTGAATTCCCCTAAAACAACAATACTTGAAAGTACTTAGAATGGCATTTTACATTCCAGATGTTATTGCCAAAATTATTAGGGATGACCTTCTATGTTCCTGTTGATTAAAGGGATGATCACTAAAAAATTGTATTCAGTTTGTTCATTTTGGTCGTGGTGGTAAGGTCTCGGCTTCGGAGCCAGAGGGATTAAGGTTCAAGACCCAATTCCACCAAAGAACAGCCATGTAAGCGGGTCTGGTGTGGCATGGGGGTACTAGCTCAGGTGTTATCCTTGTCATCTGATTGCGGTTCAAAATTATGAGATTCCATCCCAAAATAGCCCTAGTGTTGCTTTAAAACAGGACCTTAATATAACTAAACTTTTAAATGACCCACCAATTTGAAAATAATTATTTGTTGCACCAATCTCACAAAATTTTAATTTTTACTAAGAAAAACAGAAAGAAAAAAAATGCTTGTTCTGTACTTAAAATTTTTAAAGAAATAAAAATTTTTCAAAACCTTCATTCTTCAGGGTTTAGATTCTATTATTTTATAATGATTTTTTTCTTTTTATAACTCTTATAGAATTTTCTCCCAATAAAATCTCTTTTTATACATAAAGTTTACTCCTGATTGACAGAGCAATGCACAGTATAAGGTATTGAACTTAGAAGCATGAAATTTGGAAATTTTCAAATATCCATTCTCAGTGGACCTCTAACAACCAAGAAGTTTGGCTGTTAGAGGTCCACTGAGAATGGATATTTGAAAATTTTAATTCAAAAAATAAAAACAGAAATTTAACTTGTCATCGTAATATCAAAGCATCATTGCTTAGAATTTATTTTTATACCATTTTAATTGTTTAGAAAATAGCTTTTCAATTATACTAATTTTGTTTGAATGAATAGATTTTCCCACCAGTTTTAGTAATTTTTGAAAAATTTGTTTTTGACATAATTTGCAACAATTATTTTTATTATAATGAAATTCAAAACAATATCATTGCTTCTTGGAATCATTGAGTCACATTATTTTGTGGTTCTTAATGTTGAAATAAAAGGGGAAGCAGTACATTGAATAAGACTCTTCATTGGATGAGTTTTGTTAAATTTTGTAGCAGTGGAATATATTGTCTTGTGCTGGCTTATAAAAAAAAAAAAAACTTTAAAAAATGCTTCAACTTCTATTTTTTATTTTCATTTTGCAGAACTGTTTGTTTCTTTTTCTCTCGAATTTCTTTCTATTATTTATGGAAACTAGAAGTTTTTAAACCATTTCCATAGCTTTGCAAAATATATCACCACAGTTTTCTGCAATTTTTTTAAAGCTAAAGTAATAATTTTTTTATACACGTTAAAAAGCTATATATGTATATATATATATATATATAGTCTGGCCATTTATAAACTATGTTATTCTTTTCTTTAAAAAAAATGATCTAGAAACACATTTAGAATATGACTTTGTTCTGTTGTTAATTTTGTGGTAATTTTGCCAATCTTATGATGGTATCCTTTCCGGAATGCTTAGTTCTTAGCTCTATGACTTCAATTAAAATTTCTAAATATAGCATAACTTGCTGGAGAAAATTTATTATTTCCATTCTGCCATGTTGAATCTTATTTGTTGTTGCATGTATAAAAATCAAACTTAAATTGTTGGTCATACTATGTTTCTACATCTAAATTGACATTTTCAGAAGTGATGTATCTAAATAAACTTGTAATTTCTTATTTTAAGAAATAATGAAAAAAAATGTAATATATATTTATTGTTACTTTATAAAAGATGTCTTAATTTTTTAGAATTGATAGTTATATCATTTTTATCAAAAAAAAAAAATGTTTTGCAGTAGAAGATGTTGTGCAAATACAAAAATATTAAAATTTAAAGAATGCATATTTAAAATTAATTTTTTTAGTAAAAGTTATGCATTATTATTAAACAGAAAATATGCTATGCGTAGGAAATATCAGGTTTACATAACTATATATGTGCAGAGGTGCTTTTATTTATTTTGCAAAGGTGCTTAAAAGTACTTAAATTTTACAGCAATTTCTCATTATGTACCCTGAATTAATTTTATGTGAGAACAGTCAATTTCTATATTATTTCCTTACTTAGTGTTTGATTTCTTCTGATTTGTAATTTTAAATTGTATTTTCTTATTTTGGACTTGTGATTTAATAATTCATGAGAAAAATTGAGGTCTGTTTTGATAGAATGCCTTGTAAATGAGATATTTATTTGGTGAGGGTATATTGAAATTTTACAGTTTATTCAGATGATTGTATTAGATTATAAAATAAAATATAACAAATTTTGGAATTTATTTTTTAGCAAAATGAGTTGTTGCGAGATGTTTTTCAGTTAGGTGATCCTCTCATAGAAGACAAAACAACTGTAAAGAATTCAAAATTACAGAGGGTAAGTTGCTACAGTGTGGATTGTTCTGTTGTTACACTCTTTTGTTGCTATTTTGGTAACATAACTAGGTCTTGTGAAATTGTTCTAAATTTTATGGTAAAAAAGGGGTGTTTTAAAATATTTTTTGTTTGAAGTCTCTGTATTGAGTATTATTTGATTTTCAGTGGATTAATTATACTTTAGTTGTCAATCTTCGGTTAGAACTAAGGGGACCCCCCCCCTACTTTTTTGATTAATTTAATATTTGGAATTAAGGTAGCTAAAGAAAAAAAAAATTCTTAAAGATATTGGTATTTTGATGGCAAGTAAAAGAAAATTCAGGAATGTCTAAGCTTAATTTCACTTCTTACTAAGCAATACCTGTCATCATTTGCCTGTAGTCATTTTTTTCACTTAATTTTTTAAAAAAAATTATTATTATTATTAAAAATATTGTAATATTATAAGTATAAGATTAGATTGAATAGTAAATTTTTTTGGTTATTTTATCAGAATATATTTTTTAATCCAAACAGCTAGCTGATTCTCTTAGTTCTAAAAATTTGGGTCTATTGTAATAATATCTTCACTTCTTCTCTGACCTGTAAAGTAACTTCTGCAACATAAAACTGGGTTTAAATAGAAAATAATTATGGAATTAAATAAGTTAATTTTATACATTCTTAAATTCCTTATTTCCCCCCCCCCCCCTCTGTTGGCACTGATTCTAAATCTGTAAGTGATCTGCCTATGAGAAAGGTAAAAAAAGAATAATATTAATGTTAAAATGAGTATTTCCAGTGCATGTGAATTCCAGTATATGATAGAAATCAGGGCTGAAAAAGACGTCACTTCTTTTAATTATTAAAAGAGAAGAAACAAATACCTGATTTGTATAATTATATTCCTATTATATCTGTAACAAAATTTTTTAATTAAGTTATTTCATTTTATAGAATGAAATATCCTTTTATCAATTTAATTGAGTTTTTATTTTTATTTTTTTGTATTTTTACTTTAAGTGAACTATAAAAATTCGTTTACATTAAAAAAAAAATCCTTTTCCAATTTATTATTTTGAATTTTACTTATGTTATTTAATTTTATCCTTTATTGGTCCTAAATTTGGTACATCATGAAATTTTCTCTAATAAACCTCAATTATGTACAGTGGCTCCCAAAAGTGTTCGTACACTAAAGAAATTTGCAGAAATTGTGTTCTATACTTCTTAATAAAGCATTTTATTAGTTGGTTTTTTTTAATTAGCATCTTTAAATAATTCTTAATAAAACTGAACAAATATTTTTATAAAAAATCAAGTAGTATTGTTCTAAAAAATAAATAAATAAAAAATGTCACAAAATTAGAACACAAAAGTCTTCGTACATCCAAACATTATTGATTTAAATTCATCATAAAAATATCTTTTGCAGCTTATTTTTCTTCTAATTGAAAAATACACTAAAATCGTTTGATTTCAGTATTTAATATCACAATTATTTATTCTATTTACTTTATTCTTAGATATGACGCGCATTCGTAAAGAAACGAGTTTAGACGTACGAAAATTAATTATATTTCATTTTAAAGCTGGAAAATCAATTAGAGGCATTGCAACTATAACTAATCTACCTCATTCAAAGGTGCAAAGCATAATAAAACGTTACAGAGAGGGAAAAAGGATTGCAAACAAGCCTCGTAATGGTCGCCCTCAAATTCTGTCAGCTAGAAGTCAAAGAAATATTGTGAGTAAATTTCTAAAAAATCCATGTCTGAGTGCAATAAAGTTTACTTCACAATATAATGAATCAAATGGAACTTCTATTTCCTGTGAAACTATTCTTAGAATTCTTCGGAATGCTGGCATACATGGCCGCTCTGCACGAAGAAAATTCTTTGTAAGTCAGAAGAACAGAATTGCTAGGCTTAAATTTGCCAAATCTATGATAAACCAGCCAGAGAGCTATTGGAATCGTGTCTTATTTGCAGATGAAAGTAAGTTTAACATCTTTGGGTCGGATGGAAGAATCACTGTATGGAGGGGGAAAAAAAAAAAAAAAAAAAAACACCGAAGAACTTAACCTCAAGAATTGGAACAGTAAAACATGGCGGTGGAGGTGTCAGGGTTTGGGGGTGTATGTCAGCGGCTGGAGTAGGCAATTTAGTATTCATTCATGGTATAATGGATCATAGAGTTTATATAAATATTCTCAATAATAATTTAAAAGTGTCAGCACAAAAACTGGGCATTTTAAACAACTTTGTGTATTACCAAGACAACGATCCTAAGCACACGGCCATGAATGTTCGTCTTTTATGCCTCTATCATTGACCTCAAACCTTTAAAATACCAGCTCAATCACCGGATTTAAAGCCTATAGAACATATTTGGAAAGAATTAGAGATGCGAATAAGAAGTCACGACAATAAATCGAAAATTCAACTGAAAGCAGTAATGATCGAATGGAACAAGATCGGTGCAGAAGTAACCGACCGTTTAGTTAAATCTATGACCAAACGTTTAAAAGCTGTTATAAAGAATAAAGGATATCCTACTAAATACTAAACATTTATAAAAATTTAGAAAATTTCATATTTAGTGATGTTTTTTTTAAAGTGTATGATCACTTTTGTGTCCTATTTTTGTGTAATTTTATTTTTTGTCATTTTTAAAAAAATAATTTGCATCGTAATTAAAATTTATTCTTCACTGTTTTATTAAGAACTGTAAAAATATGCTATGAAAAAATTTTCATGTAAAAATAAGAATATATAATGGTAAATAATGAGGTTTTTAATTGATTCTTGTTGGTGTACGAACACTTTTGGGAGTCACTGTATGTGTGCACTATCCTTATTATTTATTAATTTTAAATAAATAAAATTTGAGCTAATAAAAATTTATGTGGAAAATAATTGGGTTAAAAATATTGAATTATCTGTTTTTTAAGACTAAAGGTTTCTATCATGGAAAGTTTTAAAAAGGAAAATTAATTTTTCTAAAATATTATTTTTTAAACAATCTATCTGAAATTGTAAGTACTTGAATCTTTAGACAGTCCCATAATTCTCAAAATTTGTGTGGGATTTTGATTTTAAAAATGCATGTCTTGCATGAAAATGATGTATCTTAGTTTTACAATAAACCAAGTATTTTTGTTTCATCCATGTAATACTTCAGAAGCAAAGTGTAAGTATATTTATTTTATTTTTAAAAGTAATCTGAGTTATTTGTTTCAGCACTCTGCTCATCTGGCTGCTTGCAAAGCAAGGACTAAGTGTCTGAGCAAGCTGCGTGACAAGCGAGCTGACATCCTCTGATAATGGAACTGTTTTAGAATTCAATTATTCTTTGTACGGAAAATCTTTTAGGAAATATTTTTTAATTGCTTTCTTAGTGGAGATATGTGCTGTTGAATTTTACTTTGACTTTTTCAGAAGTCATGTCTTTAAATCTTGATTTCTCCAAGTATTCTGTTACATTAATTCTTTCTTTGAAAACTCATTTCTATGGATTTTTTGTTGTTTCATTTTTGGAACTAACCTTGTTTGCTTAGGACGACCAGGGTAAATAAATTTCTTCGTGAAAATACTTCCAATTCATTCTCAGTTTGCATTCAGAGGTTAGCTGCCTTCGTTCCTAATAATTTTGTAAATATGTTATATATTCAGAATTTATGGAATGTAAACCGATTAGCCATTGTAAAAGAACATTAATATGAGAATTAAAAAGTTTACTTTTTGTAATAATTTTTAATAATGCAAGTTATTTTGCTTCAAATGTTTTGCTATAGTCTTTTTTTTTAATTAATATTTGCAATAACATTTTATTATAGTAATATTTATTTAACTACAAATGAAGGTGAAGCAGTTAGGAGCTTAACAGTAAGCATCATTTTACTTGATTCATTAAGTATTGTAACAATGCTTATTGTATGCATTTAGGTAAATTAAAATTCCTTAATCGTAATTAGGAAACGACTTTTTAAATGTGTGTGCCAGTATTTGTTTTAGCTAATCATTTACTTTTTAATTTTGTCTGAATGTTGACTGTGATCTGTAAGAAGGATTTAACTATTTATACTGTTCTTAATTGTACAAAAATAAAATGAATTATATATATTTGAATATAATGGAGTTATTATGTATATGTAACACTTATTTGTTTTAATTGGATGTTCCCTGAAGGATACAAATTGTACAAATGCCGTACATTGAATAAATGTTATTTATGATTGGCCCAAATTTTATTTTACTTTTTTATGTCTGTTAATAATTTTTAATATTTTATACCATGAAGATATTTTTTAAATTTAGTTGGTAATTTATGAATTATATTCATTGTATTAAAAATGTACACGTACAGATACTTTGAATTGATCTTTCACAATCAAGCATAGTTCCAAATGTATTTATTTAAGTGCAGTATCTATATTATTTTCTTATGTGCTTTATGTAATTTTCTTGAAATTATCAAACATTGTTTCTAATACCTTCATCATCCCAGTACTAGGAACAATTTTTGAATTGGAACTTTCTTCTAGTGGTTCTTTCATATAAACAAAAAATAGTTGCAAAAAATTTAATATGCCGTCCTTTTTCCTAAAATATATTTTCATCAACTGTGTGAGGTGTGGTTAGAGAAATTTTAAGCTTTTGTATTTTTTCAGAAAATAAAGTAGCTTACATATTATATATTAAGTTATATTTTTTAAAGCTGAATCTACGAATTATTTTAGAAAAGATAAAATTGCAAAGCCTTTAAATAATCTTTACACGGTAACCAAATTCTTCATTATGGTGTTATTACTATCACTGGTTACCTATGTTGCACCTTCTATTGGTTTATAATTATTAAGGCATATATCCCTCCCCCTTTTTGAAATGGATAAATGATTCTTATATCTTATTGACATTGTGCCAGTTTTGAAGCATCTATAATTTAATGCTTTTTCATACTAGATACATTTGAACTTTACCAACCAAAAGACTACTCTCACTTTTTCTAACCATCTTCCACTATTAGAACCTAAATTACTGAAATTTTAATCAGCATCTGTTATGGCTTATCCCACCTGGTCGACAGTAACATTAAACCAGGTCCATGAACCCGAATGCTCATGATAAAAGGGTCGCAGGTTTTCAATGATCGTGATTTCTTTTGCAGTAAATAATGCTATTTTCTTTTAAAAAAATGATAGAATTGTGCCATGTTCCAAGGGTTTTTATCTCAAATTTCGTCACAGCTTTGCAAATCTTACTATAGTAGCCTTTCTGGAATTCTTTAGCTCTATAAGGCTGCAAATAAAATTTTCTAGATTGCTAAATATAGTGAGTTAGTGTATTAGACTTTCCATTCCAGCCATGTTGAATCTTATTTGCTGCTGCATTTATAAAAAAAAAAAATCAATTACAAAATGCCTCTACATCAATGTAGACATTTTCAGAAATATTGAAAAAGATTCCTATTTTTTTTCAAAACCAATAAACTGCATCACATTTGTTTTAAAAAGATTATTAATTTCATCCTCATTAGCATCATGTTGTCATAGCTTCAAAAATATAAGTGGGTCAAGAAGTATTTGAGAGTGAATCAACATTTCAAGAAATGTGGAAAAAGTGATTATGTTATTTATATTTATAAAAAATATTCAATCTTTCTAAATATTAGAGATAATAAATTTGCAACAACAAAAAGTTCTGCTTATGAATACACAAATGATTATTTCCTAATAAGCTACTGAAGAAAGTATTTTTACAAAATGTGTGAAAACAGAAGGAAATCATTCAATAAAATCAAAATTTTTATCTAGTCAATCATATTTTTTTTTTTATCTGCTCAGTGATATAAATAGTACAGTACTGTGCCAATTTCAGATTTGAAGGAACTAAGGATATACAAATAACAATGAATGTTATAATTTATCCAACAGTTATAAATTTTGAAATAATTTACATCAAATACAATAAATAATATTCAGCATCCAAAATATTCCTTTCGAATATACCATACAAAAAATGCACATAAATCAAAACATGATGTAACATATTACTTACTCTAAAAACTTTGTTTTTAGTTAAAGTTCTCAGTTTCTTTTTTTAATGGATAAATATAAAATATTGATTAATATCATTTTTGACATATGCTGAACAAATACAGCTATTTTCTTTTATTTAAAATCCTTGCATCTGCTGGCAAACAGCTTCACTCTATTTCAGTGGAGGCAATCACATATAGAACTTTCCATTAATAATAACACAAAGGATGCTAAGTTCCCATGGAATTTTATCTTTTGGGAAAGCCTTCTCATTTCAGAGAGAAGCACTTTACGGGAGAATAAAATCCTAAATGTCATTCTACAGACATTAAACTATACAATATATAACTCTACGATATTTGAGCTTTAAGATGAGGACAGTCTCTTGTGCAGAAATTTATTTTGTCAATTTTTATGATCTTTTGTTTTTAGAGAAATTCAATGATCTGGAGACAATGTTTAAAATGTCTTAACAAATACAAAAGATAAATTCAGCTGAACAATATCAAAAATACACTCATATTCATCTCTCCATAAAAGTTTTCATAAATATGTACAAATAGTAATCCTATAATACACAACTTCATTCGGAAAAAAAATAAAATAAAAAACAAAGGCTTCAAATTGTATCACTAAAGCAAGTAATGATAAGTTATGTACAGATAATGAAGTTACAAATGGAACACAAAATGATGCATGTGACAATTTGTATAAACACATCGAATCTTTTAGAGATCAATATAATAGCCAATAATATATTAAAGTGAATGTGTTAAATACTAAAAAGATGCAAGCTATTCCAAAAATAAGAAATACATTTAATGTAGGTCAATATAAATAATAAATCATCCAATAACAAAGCCAAAATAATTTTTATAATATTATGAGAGCAAACATTGCTTTTATTTTGTTTGCACTTTTTTCCCCAATGAATATTGACAGATAAAAGATGGAAATAACAAATGATAAATCCTTTTGGAAAAGAAACAATTGTTCCAAAGTGAGAGGGAAGAATTTCAACACCTGTTGCTTCCAATTTGATTAGAATGAGAACTTGAAAAATTGAGCAATTTCCAAAAACCACCATTGCTGTGAACCATGCAATAATTCCAATACATTTAATGCAACACAATTCACATTCTAATAAATAAATTCTTTTTTAAAAATAAACATCAGGTGAAATCTTGCAATCAACAAGTTGCAGAAATCATAAGTGGATGCTTAAATATTCTGTTTATGAAGCAAATATAACTTATTTATTAATCTATTTTCCCCTTCCTCTACTTAGGTTAAAAGTAATCTTTTTTTCCCAACCTGAAAAACTGATCTGAACATAAAAGTTAATTAAAAAAGACTCATGCGTTTTCTGAAGACTAGATGCACTATATTTCATTCCATTCTAAAATCGTAAATTATAAGAAGTACAGGAGCCCTTTTCAATAACAGAAGAATCGAGAAAACACAATTTCATCCATGGAAGACTTGACTCAATAACGTCACACTTTCGAAAATATAGCTTTGACACAAGAAAAATTGCACATTCTCACAGAATCCAGTAGATCCATCACTAGACCAAGTTTCTGTTTCCTTAGTTGACGCTGTTCCTTTGCATCAGGTGTTCTTTTTCCCTTTAAAAGTAAAAGCCTTAGTAAGAGCACACATAAAGTGCAAATTTACATACATAACAGAATAAGAAAGTAGATCACGATACTGTATTTATTTGAAAGCATATTGAGAGTCTTCTAATGCTAATAAGCAGTTTTCTCAGTACAAAAAATGGCTCTTAGTAAAAACGTCATGTCTATTTTAAAAGTGAGGACACGTGCAATTTTATAAATCAATTTGTTGTTTGATGAATACAAGCCAAACTGAAAGAAAACATTTTTTCTCTCTTTTTTTGAAAAATTAATCTTGATAATATCTCCTGAACAGAAGTAACCAGTGCACTATTCAAGATGTAACAATTATGTCACGTCAGTTACACATACAAAAAAGGAGTACAAGAAGAAATTACTCTCAAAAGGATAATTACATGACTGAAAATTAATTAAAATCACTGCATTCAGTACTAAGCAGAACAAGCAAACTAAAGTCAAGGGAAGAAAGACAAACAAGAGGAAAGGAATGGAAGGCTTCTCTTACAAACAGGCTATTGTTACAATAACACTTATTCGACTCATTGATGAGATAAATTAGTGCATGAAAATAATTATAATGTTTGTAAAATTAAGGATTTTGAAGTGAATAATCTGGGAGAACTGGCACATCTCTGCAATGTAATTTAAAAACAGTGTACTTTTGCATATGGGAGTAAGTTAAAATCCTTATCATGCTTACTTTACAAATCAATGCTTAAAATCTTCATTACTAAATGGATTTTTTTTTTTGACAACAGCTTCTACTAATTTATTTCTTTTATTCTTTCTCTTTCTTTTTACAAAAATGAAATGATAATGATATGTGAAATCAATTCATAAATATTCTCTTTTAAAATACATAGATATTTTCTTTATAATACAGATTAATTAGTTTGCAATAATTCATTTCAATCATCCAAATATCCATCAAAAAACTTCCGTCTTCTTTCTTTTGCTTTCCGTCGTTTTTCCAGCTCTTCAGAATCTGAAAGAAATCTTTTAATCAGCCAAAAACTCCAGCAAGGTAAGAAAACCATTGTATCCCTATTGAAAATAGTTTAAGTGAACTCTCAAAATAAACCTACACACATAATGAAACAAAAAGACAAATATATCCTTTTCCCTCTTCCAAATGCATACTTCATTAACTAATATTTTCCTTACACCTGAAATTTTTCATAAAAGCATAATCAACTGCTTTAAATAAAACAGAAGTACTGTGAATAGCATTTATACGATTATTAATACATTCTGTTCACATGAAAAAAAGGTGATTTTAAATTATCTGGAAAGGTGGCATTCTTCTGTACCGAAATGAGGGTTCATAATTCAGTCATGTGGGATGGATAGTCTGCAGGTATCGTTGTTTACCAATGTGACATTCCTTAAGGTTGTGACTCTTGTCTTAAAAGATGAAAGCTTGATTAAGGGATCTAACTGTGAACTTGGGAAGTGTAAAGTGTGGATGCAGAGGAGCAACAAAGCTTGCTTCCTGCTCAGCTACAGGACTTTTATTGGAATTTGCAATTGTTCAAATTTGTTTATTTAAGAATTAGAACTAGATATTGTGAACTGTGCAGAGTGTAAATAAATTCATGTATTCTAGAAATTAGCTGTATCTATTTGTACAATTCAAAACTTGCATTTCAGTTAAAATCCCATTCTAAAAATAAAGAGTTGTTATCACTAAATGGAATTCATCTTTCATAAAGTTATTAATTTAAGGGGGGGAGGGGAATCCTTTTTTTTTACTTCCCAGAAATGCATTCAAGAACAGGATTAGGAAGACGGTGAAAAAATAACTCTTACGTTCTATTTAACTCTTATGTTCTTTTGAAATTTTTCAAGTGAAAAATTTGAAAAATGAAAATTTATATGGCCAGATCTGAAATTCTACAAAATCAAAAAAGTACTGAAAGGTAAAGGCTCTATCTCTAATTTCAAAATTAGTTCAATCTAATCAACCAATAGTATAGTTTTAATAAGCTAAAAAATCTAAATATAATTCACTACAGACATTAATAACTTAATATTTAATTTGAAATGCCAATAACAGTAAAACACTAATTAATAAATAAATAATGTTCTGATGTGCAAATTCTCCCAATAATATTTTTATTTTAAATGCTGCATGCCCTTTTTTAATACCATAGCATTAAAAATAAAAAAATAAAGGACCATACTATAAAATGTTTGAGTAAGCAAAAAACATAATCATTAGTAATAAAGATGGAAGATAAGTGGAAGAATAAAGACACTGAAGGTCAGAAAAAGAATAAAAATCAGTACCTGGATCGGGTGTAAAAATAATCCCTGGAACTGAAAATATGGATGCAGCTAGAAAGGAAAAATATGAGTTAGAAAAATTTATTTTTAAAGGGTTACAATAAAATGGGATATTTTACCACTTTCAAATCTTCTCATCCTAGTTAAAATTTATCCCAATAATAGAGCTCAAACTGCACTAGTTATGATTTAACCAAACAGAAATACCATTGAACTAAAAATTCTGTTAATTACACATGCACACCCCTCTAAAAGCAAAAAAAACTTTTTCATGTTGTGAAAACATGTCAAATCATAACTCCCTGAAAGATCTCTGAATATTCATTCTCCTTAAACTTTTTGAATATCGCAAATCTCAGCTTAATTCAACTTATACTCTACAGGTATGGAAAATAATTATTCTAATTCTAATGAGCATCACTCAATACTGTATTCTTCCAACAGGAGATGGGTATAACCCCATGAGCTTAGACTTGCCCCAAAATAACGTGTTCAACAGAGACCTGACTGGGATGTTTTCAGGCACAGAGCTCACATATAGGAATGAAAGTAATTCGAGATCGATCATGAATATCCTCTCTGTGGGGTCCGATGTCTCCAACAATGACTGATGTGTGGTTTTTTTATGTCCTTCTACCTGAGCCAAGAACAGAAGATAGTAACTATGAACATAAAACTTTCAACATCATTGCTTTTATTTAATCAGTAGACGTCATTATAACAAATGATAACATTTAAAATGAAACTTAATCTGCAGCAACTATTTTAGAAAATGGCATTGGCAGACTTTACAATATGGATTTTTAATTATTTGCAACTGTGCCTAAGTTTACCAAGAAGAATTCACTCTAGTAAAAGTATTCCCATATCAAAGTATACTTACTATCAGACAACTTATGAACTTCGTGTCCTAAACTTTTGAAATAAGAATGTTTCATTGCTTCCAAAGCAGCTAGTCTTTTCTTTGGATCATACTGCAAAAATAAAGGTTCAAAAGAATGTGATCATAAAATGGATATAAAAAAATCACAACATCTAATTAATCCAACAAAATAAATAAGACAAATAACAAAAAGTTCAGAAGTTTATAAAAGATTTTTTTTTAAATTTAAAAATATTTATATGGTTAGATTTATTTGAACACTTCATTCACAGACATTTCTTATCGTCTCTATTAGTATTTTTTAACTTGTAGTATGCATAACACCAGGAGTATATAAAATAGTCTTAGCAAAAGAAAAGAAAGTGGGGGGGGGGAGATGGAATAATAGACATTGGTATATACTTATGTAGATGCTAGTGGGTGGGCAAGAGGTGGGATTGGGGTATACAGAGGTCAAGGGGCATACAAACAAAAAAAATTTAAGAAATACTTATCTATATCTACAGACACATATCAATTTGATGCAAGATTAAAATTATTCCTTTGATAAATTAATTAATTCATAAGGAATTTATAATTGAAAGCATAAAACACAAATTAATAAAAAAAATGTACTAATCTCAATGTATTCTGAATATATCTACAAATTTTGAATAGTTGGACAAACAAGTTCAACCTTGCTTATCTAATATTCTTTTCATCAAGACCCCCCCCCCTCTTTCTTTCTTTCTGAAAATATGGGTACAGTATGTCACATTATAGGAACATAATGTTAATTATATACGATACATTTTAGTATTGTTTTACACTATTTTAGATTTTTGTCCAACTTTGAAACAAGAAAAATGCACTCTTTTAGCTTTCAAATTCCATTTTCTTTTTGTTTGAAACAAAACAATTAAAATGATTATAAGACTTCAAAAAAAAAAAAAAAGAGTTGGCTAATTTTTTATGATGAATTGAAAATTGCTCTACAGGATTTTGATTGCAAAGTTGTAGATTGGATGAGAACAATTGGATTGGATTCAGGGCAACAACATAATGTGCAAAGATATAGATCGAATAAGAGTGGATGGGTTATACTGTAGAAAAACTGTGAAAAGTACAAACATTCTAGACAAATTTTAAAGGCTAAGATTTAACTTCCATTAAATGTTCAAAATGTGGAGCTGTCCTATGTTTAGACCAAAATAAAAATTGATTTTAAATTTTCATTCTAATGAATAATTTTAAGAGATACTATTTCCTCATATATTTTTTAAATTTTTTTAATATACATTATGATTGTTTAAGTCATTTATTTCATGCAATTAAGTTTAAAGCTACTCAAATTTAACATCAATATTTAATTTTTTTTCCCCTTATGTGCTACAAGATAAAGGATGACAATACAATAAATAGTATTAAGTAATATACTTTGTAACATACATGGCATGATAATTAGCTTACATCATAAAATTTTCTTCCATTAAAATAAATAAAAGTATTAAATACTTTAGATAAATTTGACAGTTCAAGCAGAATCTAACATAAAATCATTCAAATAATTAATTTTCCCATTAAAGTACTCACTGTGAGTAGTTTGAAGAAGAGATCTTGCCCATCAACATCCAGCCTGCAAAGTTTTTGAGGCAAGTCATGATACCTCTTCTGTTCATGGCTTGAATACTTCTCTGTGGATCTGGTGAGGAAGTTTGACTTGAAGTCTTCGTACTGACTGATGCCTGGCCATGTGTCCTCTGTGGGCAGACCCATTTGGCAGAAGATCAGATCCAGTTGCACCTCAACAGTTGAACCAGGAAACAAGGGCATGTTGGTTACCATTTCAAAAAAGATACAGCCAACACCCCTGCAAAAACAGACTTATTTTTAATTATTAGTTCTTATTGAATAATATTCAATATTCTCCCTTAATCCCTAAGTAAATCATCAATATTTTTTGATAAGATTCCTGAAAAGCAAAACATCAAAAAAATCTGCTACATTCCAATGTATTAAGTATTGGTCAATAATAAGTCTCTAGACAAATAATAAAATAATTTTACACTAAAGGCAGATGAAATAAATGAATTATAAAGAAATTAGCAAGTCAAACATATAGTTTGACAAGTTAGTTAATTTAGTTCAGTTTTTTTGATAATCATAAAATGAAGTTTGCGAATTAATGAAATACCTAACACTTCTTTCCAATAATTTCATGACCTAAGATTGAAATTCGATATTTATTATACAGGGTCGTTGCAGAAAGTGTGGGGAAAAAAAAATCAGATTAAACATGCAAAATTTCCCTGACTTATAGCTACAAATTATATTAAGTTTCTGGCTTTCTCCCTATTCAGAATCACTACATATGTACAATATGCATTTTGACAAATATTTTTATAAGTTATTTATTATGAAAAAATAATATATTTTTTTGAAATTTAATTTTTAAATAAAGGAATGAACATCCCTAAAAATCATTAAAACAATAATCTATATTCCCTAGAAGGAAAAAATACTGGAAATTTTAATAAAGTACTTTGCTTCTAAAACTGTTATTAAGAGTTTTAAAGAACATTAAGAAGACTCTTTGCAACACAAGTTAAATTATATTAAGTGTAGATCTTTGCTCAAAATTTAAAAACAGCTCAAACCCTCATTATTACTCTTTGAATATGGACTAGAATTTTGTGACATAAATAAAAAAACACTATGACTATGTTCAAATAATAAAACATCTTAGCAAAAAATTAAACAAAAGAAACTCAATAAATTTTACTTCAAATTTTTAAAAAAATTTAATTTTTTTTTTCAAATTATAAATTTTTGCTCTAATCAAACTTTATACTTTTATAAATAAATAAAAGTTTTTTCAATTCCTTTAGTTGATATTCTGCTTTTCTTTTCTTTTCCTTCAAATATTCATTTAATTCCTTTCATTCGCTTCATTGCTTTATTGTATTGTATTCATTGCTTTATAAATTTTAATTAGAATTGCCTTTATCCTTATTTGTCATCTTATCATGCTTCTTATGGAACTTCTCAAAAGTCGCCATACTCTTGAAAGAATATCCCAGTTTGCCACAACTATACCAACATTTGATTTTGGAAGAAGTGAAATGATAGTGCAAAATCACAGATTGTGCGGTTGTTTGGCGTAAAATGCTCTCAAAAGCAATTTGACCTGTTTTTTTAGTTATTTTTACAAATTTCCCTGTTTTTTCCAGATTGATAAAAATCCCAGACTTTTCACTGATTTTCCAGTTTTGTCGCCACCTTATTATATGTATTTACATAATAATATAAACTGTATTATAAAAACTCACAATAAAATAAATTAGACTCTATTCACATTTTTGAATTTATTGACTTAATTTTAATAAATGACACATTCAAGACAAAATAGTTTTAAAAGATATCACACACCCAGTTGAATAATTTCATGAAAAGAACATACTAAAGCCTCTGATTGTGAAATAATAGTAATGCAATGCTTGTAATATCATTCATTTGATTTTCAAAAAATATATACACAGCTCTTTGGTACATAACACATATATATACAGAAATAAGAAAAATCACTTAACATATTAAAATATAACTGAAAAATACCAAATTAAAACAGCTTTTAAAATGCATACATTGCTAATATTCAAACAGAATGTATTACTATTAAATGAATTTAGAATCAATTAATACAGACATAGATAACACAAGCAATTTTTAAAGACAGGGTTTTAAAAATGAATAATTAACAAAAATTAAAGAAAAATTAGCATATGAAATAGAAACATACCATAAATCTATGGATGTAGAATAATCTGTTGAGCCTAAAAGAATTTCTGGAGGTCTGTACCTAGAATTAAAAAAACAATTATATACTAAAGTAAAATTTTAACAGATGAGATTTGAAGACACATTAAAATTTTCTTAAGCAATAAGGTTTCCAATGTTAAAGAAAAGAGACTATTAACACTTAGTTACTATCTCCGTAAATTTTTAATTTGATGACTTACAATGTTTACTGTATATTATACTTAACATCAAGCATAGAATATTCTTAAGCAAGAGTTTCGAAATATCATTTTGCTTAGACAGATCACTCAATAAACAAAGACAAACCTAACCTTTTGTGACTAAACTCTTTGCCAAACAATTTTATATTTAAACTAATGGGCAAAGACAAAGAACCAGGCATCAAGACAGAAGAGCCACTACATTGATTTCATCAAATTTTAATTCATTTTAAATTCAATGACACATCAACAAGTCTCTTGCTCATAACATCGATTTCCAAGAAAAATCTCAATAATACAACTTTAGTGTGTGTTCTATGTGAGGAAAAATTCTTGAATGTTACAATTACTACATAACATAACTGATGCACGAATTTCAATTTCACAAGAAAGCTCATGATTCTGAGAAATGTATGATCTCTTCTGCTTTCATATTCAGGGTGGCTATCATTTCTACTGTTTGAATTTCCCTGACATTTCCAGATTTTTTAAATATTGCACAGCATGTTCTTAACTGTATTAAAAAAAATGTTCTACACTTTTAACTACAATCAATGTAAAATAAAATTTAATGCACAGGGAAAAAAAAAATCATTTTTACTGTTTGAATTTTAAATAATCTTCAGTCCTTCCTCTCCTTTTTTTCCCCCCAAATATTTTAACAAATACAAGAAGATACATGACCATTCAGATTGACATTTAGCCAACCAGTCATATCCCGGAACTGTTTGTCCCATTTACTCACGGCTGATGCAATATAAAAACATATGCACACTAGCAGAGTGCTTAAGAATGATATGATTTATTTCCGTCTGTTTGGTTTTGTTCTATGTATATTGTTTACCAATAAGCAAATCAGAACTGAACAATAATTCTACTAACAGAAGAAGGGGAAAAAAAATCAATTACAAATACAAAATGAAACCACTAAATAAAATTTAAAAAGATCTTCTCTATCATTTTTTTTATATATAAATAGAAAAATGTTTTAGAAGTATAAATTTCAAAAAAGTTAGATTGATGCAAGCCCTAGTTCCATATACATTAAAATGTATAAGAAAAATGCTACACTTCTCTAAAAAAAGAGATAATTGCAAGAGAACATTAACATTATACTTATAATGTATCAAGCAAATTAATTTCTTGTGCTTAGTACTACTTTTAAATTACAGAAGATTTTATTAATTGTATAGGAAATTTTGAAAAAAAAAAACAACATTAGCAACAATACCCTTTCAATGTCGTCCATATGAAGAATTTAGCAAATCCATATTCATAATATTTAAAAATAAACAAACAAAATTGTTTTAAGAAAATATTAGCAATAACGTCCAATATTTCAAAATTCAACAAATGGATCTACAAAAGGTGGGGAAAAAATTATTGTAAATGCTTATTTAATTAAAATAGATTGTTTTTAAATTATCAAAATGGGTCAGCATTTCAGCCATTTTAAACAGCTTTGATTATTAATTCATATGAAAATTAATTTTTTTTGCTTTCATAACATGTGGTATGATCGATTTGACATTTGAGGAAGAAAACGGGGAATATATATACTTTTAAATAAAAGAGAAACCATAAAATCATAACAATAATAGGAGTTGAACTTTAGTTAAGCTGTCTTTTCCCATAGAACTGACATAATTAGGAATTGCAATTTTCGCTAATTATATTAATAACTTGGTGTTCTGAAGAAACCAACTTAGGGAGATATATAAATGCATGCAATAAATTAGATACAGTAGTTAATCTTTCTTTTTCATTGTAGTTTCAAATGTTAATTTAACCAATTTTAGTGTATCTAAATTGCTTTGGCTATTGCTACACCTAGTTTCAAGTCAGGTCAGAAATATTGCAAATTAAAATTTCACTTTGTAAGAGTAACTAACAAAATTGAATGCTCTTAGTAAGTCGTCATAATATAAAATTACATTTTTGTTGTTCTGTTAGATTATATTTCATGTAAAATTGTCTACACGACTACATTAATTAGTCACCTTTACTACCACCAAAAGATTAATTCAGCCATGCAGTTAACTTTGTTGTACAATACCTAATCATGAATATAATTACAATAATATAAGTAAAGGTGTTAACAATTATTTTAAAATTATATCATTAACAATTATTTAAAATTATATCAAAATATCAATATTGTAAATTATGCTCCTCTTATAATTATATTTAAATAAATTGCATTTTTATGGAAATGCAATTCATACTACAATAAAAAATTACAATCTAGAATAAAAACTTTATAACTACAATTATAATAAATCTATATTTTATTCTTCTAGAATTTGAAAGGAGAGAATTAAAAGAAAACTATTAAAAATTGAACATAGTGGTGACAAATTAAGTATAGTTTAAGTTCAGTTTATATTAAAAATTGAACTTAAGTGCTTTTTATCAATAAACAGCTTTGTTGATTAACCCTTTCTAGGGCTGTGGGAAGTATGCTTCCCACCAAATTTATCAATCTTTGTATGAAATTATGTAGGTTAGCATAAGTTATGACAATTTTTTTTTAGTAAAACAGAAACTAATATACTTCAATTCTTTATCTTACACAAAATGATGTGTCTTGATTTGTTACTTAATTACTAATTAAACAAATTAATTAATCAAATTAAATTTATCTAATAAGCTAAATGAATCCCTTTTCTTATTCTAATTTCAAGTTTAAAAATATTTTAATATAATATGACTAGAAAAAAATGGCCCTTTAAAGGGTTAAAACACTTAAAAATTTATGTGCATACAATTGCACATAAATTTTCCAAATTGAAACAATAGAGAAACCAAATCAATAAATAATAAGATAATTAAATTTTCATTCAAATTAATGTAATTAAAAAAATTGGGAAAAAATTACCATAAGGTTACAACTTCATTTGAATAAGTTTTGGTTGGTACAGACTTGGCTCTTGCAAGTCCTGGAATAAAGAAATTGCTCAGATTTTATAAAACATTATGCAAAATATAAAGGAAAGGCAGGAGAGAGGGAGAAAAAAAATTACCAAAATCTGCTAATTTCAATTCCCCCTTTTCATTTATCAATAAATTTTGTGGCTTCAGATCTCGATGCAAGACTTTTCGCCGATGACAGTAGGAAAGACCGCGTAACAATTGGAAAAGAAATATCTAAAAGAATAAATTGCAAAGCATGTCATTATACATTAAAACAAAGAGAATTTCCATATATGATTAACTAATGATTCAGTATAAAAAAAATTGAACATATTAAAAATTTCTGCAAAAATAACTAAAAACTGATTATAAAATGAAACTACTCAAAATAATATTGGGATTTAGATACTTAGAATCTGCTAATTCAAACAAGTAAATTTTAACTTACCTTTACATTATTTACATTTATAGGACAGCCGACATAATCAAGATACTTTTTCAGATCATTCTCCTGAAAAAGAAAATTCAATTTAGTTAATTTTTAAACTTAGTTCATTTTAAGGACACAATAGGTTTTTTTCAGACATTTAGATATTATGTATTGATTATGAATTTAGACATTGCTAGATATTATGTATTGATTATGAATTAAAAATGAAACAAATATATATGAATGGGAAGTCACATAGAAAGGGAGAAAAAAATTTGCAAAGTGAATTGTATTTTACTACTGAAAGAAAAACTTCTATAACCACCTAACAATTCTAATGAACATTCTCTAGAAGATAAAAATATACAAAACAATAATGAATTATAATTTCATTCCACAACTTTTCTTTGGAAATTTTTGATTAATGATGGCCTACAATAATTATCTTCAAATTTTCCAAAAAAAGTAGGAGGATTGTAATAAGTCACAAAAATATTCAAACAATCATTCTACAGCATTACATATCAATATATTTTATATATTTTGTTATACAATGTTACCAGTTAACAGAAATGTATTCAAAAGAAAAAAATAATAATAAACTAAATTATTAGCCATAAAAATCTACTGAAACTATTATAAGATTTAGGAATCTAAAAGAAAATAACGATGAAGAATAGTTTCATCAACAGATAATTTTATTAGGTGAAAATATTGTAATATAATTTTTTTAAATATTGCTAGATATTATTGTATTAAATGTTTTTTTGACCAACAAAGAAATATGAAATAAATTCACTCACCAAATATTCAAAAACTAAAGTGAGGCATTTTTCTGTGTGAATAATATCATGAAGAGTCACTATATTATTGTGCTTTAAATTTTTGAGAAGGGAAACTGAAATAAAAGTTTGAAAAATAAATAAGTTTCATGAAATAATAATAATAAAAACTCTCTGCACATAGGTTTCCATAGATTACCTTCTCTAATGGCAGTACAAGGAGCTCCCTCATCATGCTCCAGTCGGATTTCTTTTAAGGCGACAAGATTATTTGTTAGACGGCTTCGGCCTCTGTAGACAGTGGCATAGCTGCCCTGAAAATAACGAGAGAAATAAGAATATTTTGTTCATTAGAAAGCAAAAAAACACTAAAGCAAGCATTGAATTCTCAAAATATAACAATACTAAAATCTACTCTATAATACAATGAACTTAAAAATACAATTCAGTGAAATGTACATAGAGCGCATACATCTTAACTATTTCAGATATGCAATTAACAAACAAACTGGTTACTTTCTTTAACCTCAAAACTATCTTTTCCTTTATATTTTAAAAATTTTACCATTTTTTTACTAGAATCTATTATCCCATTATCTGTTAAGGTATATATATATATTTTTGAAATACAACATTTGAAAAAGAAAAAGATCACACATGAAATCAATTTAAAAATCAGTGCCTTGGTAAAAGATTCAAAATTGGAGAATTTCAGAATGGATTTTTAAATGCAAAACAATATAAAATAGCAGCATGACAAAGTGATTAATCTGTGTGCACAATAGACATGGATCAGTAGAAAGGTACACATTACATGCTACATGAGTGATAAAATCATTAAAGATACATATGATTTCCAACGTAAAATTACAAAATACTCTAACAATTTACTTTTACTATATTTTAATATTATTTTAAATAATGGTAATTTTTAAAACTAATTTTTTTTAGTTAAAGAGTTATGAAATGGTTTTATATTACAGAAAATGATTTGAAGCTCAAAGAGGAATCTTATAATATATGCATATTTCTTATATTTTCCAACAGATTTTTAAAACTGAAAGGTATTCCCAATTTAATACAAAAAACAATAACTTTTTTCACATTTGAATTTTGATGAACTAATGCAGAAAACTTTTTAAGATACTCATATAATGATGAAGATAAATAAATAATTTTGAAAGCAAATATAATAGCCAAAAACACAATATACATTGTATATAATAAAAACAATTCCTGTTTTTAATAGTTTTTATACAATTAATAATATTCAAGATGGCTTTAAAAAGATGGTTGTCAATAAATATATAAATAAATAAAAAAAAAAAAAACTGATTGAATTGGAATAGTCTATGTGCCATATTGAATATGAAGAAAATGCATACATTTTATTTGTTCATATATTTGGAAAATATAGAATATTCTAACATATAATAACATACAATAAGAATATTATAAAATTTCAGAAGGAAAGGAGGAGAGAAACTTACTTCTCCAAGCTTATCTAATCGAATGTAAGACTCTATGCGGCCAAATCCAATTTCAGACTATGAACAATACATAAGATTAATTTTTTAATGATTTTATGTTAAACATTTCTGAAATAATACATGATTTCTATTACAGTTGAGAAAAACACAAGTTGACAATGTATGGAACACTACAATAGAATTTAAATGTATGGAACATTAAAACAGAATTTTAATAATGATTCTTGATATTTTATAAATCAATGTAATTCAAATTTCTTTCTTTGCTTTCTGATCAGGTATAACTATTGATTAGCACCGCAGTTGTAGTTGCAATTTAGTTTTTATATGATTCTTTTTAACACTTTTATTTCTTAGCAAACTTTCAAATCAGCTTTTAAAAAAAGGAAATTTAAGGTCCATTAAATTATTTATTTGAGATATAAAAATACAAATAATAAATTTAAATAAAATATTTATCCTATTAATATTCAAATGCATAATTACTTCTAAATGCTTAAAAGAAGAGCACTAACGGTACTTAAGCTCCTAAGTTATAATTCGCAAGTTAAAGTGGGTTTCAAGACCACAATGCAAGCATTCTTTCTGTTAGCCACCAAACTAGTTGTTGCTAAGTTGTTCAATTCTATTGAAATAAAATCTTTTTCTTGTAGACGCAATTCAAGAGAAAATAAAGAATGGTTTTCATCTCGTTATAATAGGACATCTTTGGCTATTCTCCTTGGGCCGGAAATCTAATCTCTGGCAAGCATGCAGTTGGGAAGGAATATCTGGCAAATGTGAATTCAATTATAAAGTAATAAAACATTCAGAATAAAGTTATGAACAGGGTGCATAGTAACATTTTACAGTCAAAAATAAGTATCAACATTAAGATAGTCTTTGATTATACAACTGCAGGAGATGTCGAAAGTAAAAGAAAAGCCTCACAAAAACAGTGACTTCGTATGTGATAATATAGCACTAAATTAAATAAGCAACTATAATTTTTTTTATATACTATATTGTTGCTTATAGTCTCATGTGTGAGTGTGAGTGTTTTGTACATTACTGACTGCTTAATTTTGTTTTGGGAGAAGCTAAAATGAGAGACTTGTCAGAGTTCCAAAGAGGGCAGATAGCAAAGTTATAATTTCTATGACTTTGCTATTATAATTTGAAAATCATGCCCCCCACCCCAAATATCTTAAATAATTTTAAAGGAATGATAATTTTCTAAATATTCTACATGAAAAAATTTATAAAACAACTTGACAGTCTTTCATATTTGGTTCCAAAAAGGAACACATTTGTTGAGCCTAATGATTAATAAAATATAACATCTTGTTTTAGGAGGATTTGAAAGCAATGCTAGGAAATGCACACTACAAAATCCAACATGTGTCCCTTTGTAAATTTTCTATACATTATCAAATTGGTGCCAATCAATACACAATAACATTGAAGAGATTTTTGGCTCTTAAAGTATATAAATTAATAAGATATATGTTTATATTTAAAATTAAAAATTATATTAATCAAGCTAAAATAATTAATAAAGAATATAAATTGAATATGAAACAGAAACAAAAAGTCCAAGTTTTATAATTGAAAATTGAATCACCAATGATTGCCTCCTGAGTGTGCGGCTGATGGGACCTTCTAAGGTAGGACTTACTGTCTGTTTAGCTAGGAAGCTTTCAGGCAAAAGAATATCAGCAGGTAGGGAAAGGCGTTTGCTAATATCCCGCTGAAAAATTAAAAAGGTTCAAAATTTGTTAAACTACATAAAGGAATGATGCTTTACAAATATCAATTAATACATCACATATGATTGATCACATTAATTCAATATACAAGAATATGTAGCAAAATACACACATATTTTCTGGGATTCTGATGTCTCTTAAAAAATAAGATATTTAATCTTATTAAATAAATTCATAATAAAATTAAGTAATTTAACCAATCTATGCCAGAAATTTAAATAACTGGGATCAAGATAAATAATCTTATTATATTTATTTTTAATCTATTAATTATTTTTAATTTTTAATCTATAATATTATTAAATTGATTACTATAGCACAAGAGAATTTCATAAAATTCTATTTCAAATAATAATTCAACAATATTCATTTTTTTAGTCTTTTACTTATTAAATTTCAGAATGCTTTCAAGACTTAACTTCCACAATGAAATAAAAACTTTGCAGTTTAACAGTAATAAGAAAATGAACAAAGAGGAAATTTTGTTAATACTGAAAGAGAAAACGTGAATCCGTTCATAAGCAACTAAACTAACAAACAATTAAAATGAGGCCTTTAGTAAAAGCTTCAAATTAGTTATTTTCAATAAAGTATCAGATGCACGCTTTGCATTTCAAGTTATAAATAAATCATAAAAAAAGAAACATTCATATCAAAAATAAAGAGAGGGGGTAGAAGAAACCCCTAACCTCACTGACTCTCCGATGCCTTGACCTCAATTTAACTGGAGATACAACTTCATCGGATGCCCCAGAAGCTTCTTCACTTTCTCCATCGGAACCAATACGGGGATCTTCATGTACCACACCTTAAAGAAAAAACAAGAAATTCATTTATTTTCAAATAAATATATCCTTGAATCACCAGCCTCAAACAAAAACAAAGAAGAATACTAAATGGAAATTTACAAGAAACATCACCAATGAATAATACAATGAGTTTCTAAATGAATAATATTGTTAAAAAGATTTTTTCGTCAGGATCATTTTATCCAATGGACCAGGGTTATCTTTGATATAAGGGTATCAAAAAATTTACTAAACTGATCATATCTGAATTTTCCATTTGTGAAATTATACAGCATTAATCAGAAAACAGATACTTTTAATTTATTTCCACAGCTATTTTATTAGTTAAGTATTTTTGTTGGGGCAAAGGCACAGAAATTTCCAGGTATGGTTATAATAGTCCATCATATTATTGTAGCTTAGGGTGCTCATATTTGTAAAGTGATATTATTCGCTATACTCAGTTTTACTCCATACTCAATTACTGGAGTTAAAAAATGCAGAATTCTGTTCAAATATATGAAATTCTTTTGAACACACAGGAATAACATTTAAGATTATTTAATACATGCTATATTAAATGCATGCTATCTTCTCAAATCAATTAGTGCATGAATGAAAGTGACTTAAAAGATTATATGTGACTGCATCTTGCTTTTGTAAATTAATTAATAGCTAAGGATGAGCAAATCTATTAACAAAATTTTAATATATTAAACAAATGTTTTGTTGATACAAGCAGTTAATGCAGTGTACTAAAACTTTGTTAATGCATCAAAAGATTCCCCCCCCCTCTTCTATTAAAAAAATATATTTTAAACAAAAATTCTCAGACTCAGCATAAAAAGTTCATTGCCCCGCCTTTTAACAGCATTTAAAACTCCTATACATTTACTAAATAAATATAGAAATTTCAGCAAGTATATTGACAATAATATCACATATGTAAATCACACTTGATCTGATTTTTTGGAGCAAATTCATTGAACGAAATAAGTTGCACTGAAATCTAAGAATGCAATACCTAAATGTACTGATAATTAAAATAGAAGTAAAAGCAATAAGAAAATAAAATAACAGCAATGTTACTAAAACACAAATCTGCAAATGATTTTAGCAAAAACTTCTTTCAAAATACTTCTTTAATGCATGAATTGCCACTTAAAGAGTTCAAAAGTCCCAAAGAATCAATGTTATTTGAGCACAAAATAAGCAATGAGTGCATCATTTGTGGCTTCAGTTTTGGCTGTGTTAACATTTGTTATTAAAGGTCAACTGGCTGTGTTGTACATTTGCTGTAAAGGTCACATTTAGAATGTGATCTTTAACCACAAATGTACAGCCACCATGGTTCAAGGATCTGTAAAAATTGTTTCAAACAACTAATAAGATTATTAATATTAAAAGAGAATGAGTTACTATAGCCTGATTTAGTAAAACTCGTAAAAAGAGGTATGGTATTTCATTTCTCATCCAAGGAGGATCTTTACGAATATAATGTAAAATTTACATCATAGAAAATTACAGAAACTGTTGAGCTTGTAAGGGGCTTCGGAGAAAGCAATAAAGCATTTCATGGATTCGTTATAAGATGTATTTTCATCGTGGCGGCCCCGGTTCTACCGATTATGGAATTTAAATCACAAATAGGTTGTTCCCAGTTAAAAATGAATTGAAATACAATATTGAATTGACCAGCTTATTGAAAGAATTAGTAAATTATTATTAAAGTAATAATAATTTATTTTTCCATTATGTATTTTCACACATATCCATGTCTTTCTGGAACCAAAGAAGATTTTGCATACAACAGATTAGGCCAATGACTATAGGCTCCTTCTAAAGGAGTGCACGCGAGAGAGAATTCAGAATATTTTCAAGGAAACTTCCTTTTCTTGACAAACAAAAATAGCTTTGTTACAAACGTACAGCTTCTATAGAACACTGGGATTGTCCCTAATTTCTGGTACATTGTAACTCCACGATCTGCGGAAATAATAAATAGAAACCGTTTTCTTCAGCTTTTAACGATGGAAGAAAATCGTACGAGAAAATATTTGTGGAAACTCGGAAAAGGATTCGAATTTTATTTCAAAAATAGAAATTATTATTAAACATTTTACAAAAGACAGCAAACACAGCATAGCAATCGTTAAAAAGGTAATTTAAAAACCAATTAAGTGAAATAATATTTTTCGAAATTATTGCAAAATGTCAAAATTTCGCTTAATTTTTAATTAATTAAAATTTGAAAAAATCTCTCCAGAAGGCAATATTTCCCTCCTCAATATATATTTGCGCCAAATTTGTTAGCTCAAGGAGTCCTGGAGAGAACACATCTTCCTTTTACTAATAAACAGACTGCCTACCTGACGATGTCCGATTGATTTGTTTTCTTTGTGCACAGGATCACTCATAATTACACTTTCTTTTTTTGAAAATCCACAGATAATTTTTAAAGGCTTATTTAATATCATGGTGCAGACCCCCGGGGGGCACCTCGAAACGAGGATGAGATGCTTCCGGCATAGTGGTTGGATCTCGCCACCCTGGAGGGTACACTAATAGGTGGGGGGTCTGACTCCTCCCATCGATGACGGGACGTACTTCCTTCGGGGAGGGTTGTACCGTGGCCGGTGACGGCTATTAGGACTCAACCATAGTTCTCTCCAATGTTGCTGTTGCGGCGGTCCGGTAATTCAATTTTTATGGTTTAAATCCGTGTGCCTTCGTGGCGGGTCAGAGAGTTAGATGTTAGACAATATCATGGTGCATCTTTATTTCCTACAATACCGAGTATAGAGATGAATTTTTAAATTAGGAAACGATTTTCATTTGCCATATTTAATTACTAGCTAATGCAATTCTCGATGAAAACACTGACACGTCCTTTTCAATAATAAAGCAAAAACTCGCCGATATATAGGACAGCCCATCTGACGTAGAGCTTCGAAATTTCGTGCATATACACAGCGGAAGAGCGATTAGTAGAATTTTAAATAATTAAAAATTAAGCGAGGTTTTGGCGTCCCAGAAAGTCTCATAAAGTTAATGTTTAAACCATTTTAAAGGCAAAAAACTGTATTTTTCAAGATATCAATGTCGTTCAAGTTGTTTCTATATATTGACAATTTTTTAAGCATGGTTTTTTTCCCCTCACAATTTTAAACAATAAGATATCATGGTTGCAATGAAATTCAAACGGTTTTTATTGTTTTGTCAAGCACGTGATTTTACCATAGAAGTCCCCCCCCCCCGAGAAGGCTACAGAGGACATGTGCAATTATTAGAAATAGGAAAGCAAAATTTCTGCCTCAAGAAAAACAACCCAAACAGTCCACTAGGAAGAGCTACAAGACTTTTTCAAATAGAACACCCCCCCAAATTGATGATTGGAGAGTGAATCATGAGTATCTCGGCTAAGGTGGCTATTTTATTAATAAGCCCCCATAATTCTTCCTTTATTCTTATCCAGATGCTAAATAGATACATAATGTCAAATACAAGAAATAGAAAGTAAAAATATATTTAATAACCGAACTGGACAAAAGGTACACACAAGTAAATGCCCCCCCCCCCCCTTTTTTATGGTGAAAAATATTATGGAAAATAATAAATAACAGTAGATAAAATTATAATTACACTACACAAAATCCTCTTACGATACGCATTATCACTTGAACTTTCAAATTTCATTCGAAAACATTTAAATAAAATTATTCAAAACCTCAGCAATATTTTTTATTAAA
>JAPMOR010032822.1:21828-55672 GCA_026543865.1 Argiope aurantia | reverse complement strand
CAAACAAAAAACGGAATCCCTGCATCAAAATAAGAAATAAAATAATTCAATGAAATCAAAATTGTATTGACTTTTACCTCACCAACTATAATAATAATAGCTAGTAAGCTGGCTCAATGCTTAACACGTAAAATGTTTTCATTGCATAAAAAGAAAATATGAATGAATCTTGTAAATTTTTATGGCAAACTATTTCATATACATCAAACCGCATAAGAAAAATGTCTTTCCCTTTAAAAAAGTTTTTTTGAAAAAAATTACAAGAGGCATGTGTATCCTTAACGTATCAAACGAATTAATTTCTCTTGTTTCATATTATTTTTAAATTATAGAGCATTTTATTGAACATATGGGGAATTTTAAACAAATGCAAAGTAAAAAAAATATTAAAAGAAAATATTAGCAATAACGTCCATTTCAAGCTGTCCATAGCATCCATTCATATGAAGAATTTAGTAATCCGTGTTCATAATGTTTACAAATAACCACAAAAAAATGTTTTAAGGAAATAATAGCAATTACGTCCGATATTTCATAATTCAACAAAAAATCTCCGAGGAGGAGGAGGAAAATAATTATTGTAAAATACTTATTTAACTAAAATAAATTGTTTGGGAATTATAATAATGGGTCAATATTTTACAACCAGATTTGAATACTAACCCTTTGCACTCGGAAAAGTAATTAAATGTAAAATTATTTGGCTAACACAAGAACTTGCCTTATTGCTATGAAATATATAAGTTGAATGTTACCGAAAAATTAATCTACATCTTTTTATCATTCTTTAGGTATTTTTTTAAAACCAAAATTTAAAAAAAATACATAAAACGTTAAAATGATGCACCGTCTTGAATGATGAGTGAGAGGTACCAACCGAGTGCAAAGGGTTAATATCCAAAATTCATTCTTTCGGTCTCGTAGCACGTGGTATGGTCGATTTGATGTTGGAAGGAAGAAGGAAAAAAGAAGGAAAAAAAGGGGGGGGGGGGAGGAGGCTAGCTCCATATATATCTTTTTAAATAAGAGACCCATTAAAATTTAAAATCCTAATAGTAGCAGGAGTTGGGCTTTAGTTAGGCTGCCTTTTCCCATAGTACACACATTCATTTCCGCTAATTATGCCGATAACTTGCCATTCTGGGGGGGGGGAAAGCAAACAAAAACTTTAGGCGAAAATAATATATATTTATACATTTGATATGAGAGTAAATATTTCTCTTCCATACTCTGTTTTTGACTATAAGCAAAAGCTTGATTTCATTAGTTGTCAACGATGCTTCATTCTACTTATGAAAAAATACTAATGAATTAAATTCGATAAAAATTACCGCTTTATAAAAAAATTCCCTGACTTTTCCCGAATTATTAACTGGCGATTCCCGGTCGGCTAGCCATCTTGCGAAAAAGAAACCAATGAATTCTTGACTGTTATAATAATTATCAAAATAAGATTTTTAAAAATCCCAGGTTCAGAACAATCTTCGGAATTCTTAAGCAAGTTTTCTCTGTTTCCCGGTACGCTAGTCACCCTTTAAATGTAGCTCCAAATCTTATCAGCCGAGAAATATCCCTATTTATACTTCTCTCCTCAACTCTCTGAAATTGGCAAATACTTTGCGAACTCTCTTCAGCATTAATCGATTACATGCCGCAGTGGAAGTTCCAGCCTAGCAGTCAGCGATGGAAAGTATTCAACAGGAGCAATTAACGCATCGGCTGTACAAGGCGCACACATATATGCCCTCGATAGTTAAGGGATAAAGAGCTCTAAAATTACTAAAAAATTCCTTAGTCATCGGAAATCAATAACTGTGTTAAGTTTCAAAATTCTAGCAGAAAAAGAATGAAAAATCAATGGCAAAATATCCTTTCCATGTGCATTAAATTTCAATTAAAAGTTAAGTAAAAGAGTTTTAAAAAAAAATTTTCAACTTTCAGAAATAGCTGCAGTTATGTGGAGCTTCGAGGACATAAGTATCACAGATTTAAAAAAAAAAAAGAAATTATAGTACTTATTTTCTACTTTTCTGTTTATAACCAAACCTTTTTTTACCGGAATATCAGAAGACACAAATGCTGACAAAATGCTTTTGATTGTTACTGAATTGATATTTTTTAATGCTGAAAACAATCTAACAAAATTAGTCAAGTAATCGGAAATTTAAGATGCTTGACGTAGTGCCCATGTCGCCACCCAAAAGGATGATAGCACGTTTTAATGAGATGCGATGAAGATTACGTCCATGTGATTAAGATGAGGCAGTTTCGTTGACATCGGAGTAATCTGCGAAGTTTCAAGATCACACCAAAAGTACCGCATTTCATTTTAAACAAGATGAGGCGGTGCGGTGTTCTTCTTTTATTTCGACACTGCATTTTTCAACTTCGACAGAAAGTGTGGCGCTGCAAGAAATACGTTCTTCTGACATTCGTACTCAGAACTGCAACCCGAGGATTCTGTCTGCTGCACGGCTTTTCCAATGAATTGGTAATTTATCACCACGAGAGTTTCAGAAAATAGCAAATGACACTGTTCTGCATAGAAACCGACTCCATTTACACTATGCTGCTCGTAAGCTGAAAGATGAAAACTTATGTTTAACTCCCAGTGGAAAAAGAGAGCCGATGACGCACAACACCGCAGTTTCCAAGAACAATGAAATGTGTCTGCGGGAAATGTAAAAGCAGCTACTGCCGAAATTATTTGTATCTAGAAACAAAAATTCGAATATGTTTATAAATTGCGGTGTGACTTTCTATCGGATTTTTGCGGTTCATATCAATTTTTAAAAATTTTAAATTTACCAGCTTTGCATACCACTGAAATTCGAACATTTTTCGAGTATGACTTAGTACGTATTCTGTATTGCTCCTTTAAGACAACTTACCTAAACAACAAGGCACAATGTTGAAGAAGGAATGGGATAAAAAGGCACACTTATGTGTTGTCAACTCTCAAAAAATTTATTTTGCACTTTTTAAGGACCTTTTTTTTTCACAAAAAAATTAAGCACCTTTAAGGTGCTTTATTTTTGGGGATTCGCGTGTTATTTACAACTACATTATTGTGTGTCCACCAGGAGAACACTTCCAGCCAAATGTCTATGCTTGCGGCGAGCGTCATAGAAACAGATTTCGGTAGGTAAGATCCATTTCGAATAGGAGGAATCGGACGAAAGTCTTTTTATTTATTTTAATTGGCATCAATTTGAAGCAGTAAAAAAAGCAGATGAAAATTCGTCTACGAGATAAAGGTGTTTCTAAAATATCATTATAGCGTTTTTTCATTAATTTTTTTATAATAATAAAAGTACAAAATGAACTTTTTTTTCATTTACAGTCAGGGAATGCTGTCTTGTTTTTCTACTTTGCCGCGATTCTTTTAATGATTTATAATTATTTTTGTGAATTTTTAATGTAAAAGAGTACAAGTGTAAGCCACATAGAATAATATAAAAGTATTTTCCATATGAATAGATCTTTAGTTTTAATACTAAAGATCTATTTTTTAAAAAATATTATTATAGTTTTTAAAATTGAAAACTTATTTAATGCCATAAATAGTAATTTAATGAAATATTTGTCGCAAATCGTCAGGGTGGCCAGCATTTCTGCTGTTTGAATTTCCCTGACATTTTCAGGTTTTTTTTTTTTTTTTTTTTTAAAGAAATTTTTCTAACATTTTTCGTGAAATGTAAGATTTCTTCCACACCTAACCTATGTTTTCGCTCAACTTTCGCAACATCAGCTGCTCAAAACAAAAGCCCCAGCCTAAACAAACTTCTAAATAAGAAGTATAATTTATTTTCGCATTAACTAAAGAAAAAGTTTTGATTCCATAACGTGCTGGTTTTTCCCGAAAACACTAGGGGTAAAAAATGCCAGAAGCATTCTATCAATGGTGGGATTTTTACCAAATGAGTAATTTACTTGGCAGTTTGAGATATCTCTTTAGAAACTATTAAGAATCGCAACTAGCTTTTTTTTTGTATCTGTTCAGATTGTCTAACGGAAAATAGAAAAGGCCGATTGGTGGAAAGATTAAGGAGTGCTTGAACTCAAAGGATATTGCTACCGATTTGGGAAAAAGTGGCAGTACAATGCAATTGACAGCAAAATGGTAGTGCTTTAAAATATACATAGAGTCCACAATAAGAATAATAGTTTACTTATAAATTAACAGAGAAAAACTGATAAGAAAAAGAAGTAAAAATTAGATTGTTAACAGTATTTATCAATTGGCTAGGTGCAGATATTATATATATATGTAATATCTCTAAATTTAAATTAAATCCTAATTAATTTCCTAATTTTATCTTAATTTAACTCGTATTCATTCTAAAATGTTCTATTATTTCCTGTTCTTATTCCACTTTTTTTTTAATAAAATGTTATTTCACTTTTTTATTGTTTAATTAATGCAACAGAAGCTCTGAAAAAATGCTTAAATTAGCGGTTCTCACGCTCCGAGAGAAGGAAAAAAAATCTGCCAGTAAACAAATTCTTTAAAAAGATATACATAATTCACTTATCTAAATCGACACGTGTAAAGAAATCCCTATCAAAATATCATGTTATATAATCACCGAGAAAAATATTTGTGACTTTTTTTCTTTTTGCACTCTTCTACTCTTGTATTGCTTGTGAACGGACGTCAGATTCGTCCTTGCTTCTTGTACATAAATTATGCCTCCCGGGATGGAATAAATCGAAGTTTTAAACTTTTCAAAGTGTTTTCTCTCTTCGGCCACGAAACTGCTCACAAATATGTGTTTACATTATATATATATATATATATATATATATATATAACGAAAAATATTAATCACAAACCGCGGCATGCTACAAGCCTCGCTATCTCATTTTAGAAGATTAGAAGTTTTATAACATCGTTTCGAGCTGCTATCATCCAAATAGGGGACCAGAGGACTTTGTCCCCCCCCCCCTCCGCTGGAAATTTCAAATTTAGCCTTTGCTCCTTTAAAGTTACATTTGATTTTCTGAATGTGAACAGAACGCTAATGTACAGTGTTTCTTTTGTGCAAGTTACATTTCCATATAAAGAGAATAGCTTGGTATTCGCTTATATTAGCATGCTATTTTCCACTGAAGAAGCCATTTTTTGACATATTCCTTTAGTTTTTCCAAAATGTTTCTAGGATCTTAGCAGAATATTGCCATTTTATCAAATAAAAAAAGTATTAATTTATTATTTGCCATTATGTAGACTAGTTTATCACACTCTTTTTAAATAAATAAAAAAAAATCTGATAAAGAATGCTCAGTTCATATGCAGTATCCTAACCCTATTTTTGTGATGGAGGGGAGGGGGGGGGGGGCAAGATGCATCTCACCTGGTACTTATGTAATGTCTGTGTCTCAATGCTATAAAGGAGAAAGATCGAAATTTACGCACGTGAATGCTTTTTTTTCCTCAATAAAATAATAATAATAAAAAAATAAAAAAAAAAAAAACATGGAAAGCTAACGACTTAAAATTCCTCATTGAACAGTCCGTCACTCTACTCGAATCGAATGACAGCAGGAAAAGGAAATAACTACAGGATGTAGAGGTGAATTGAACAACAAGAAAATTCCAGGAGCAACCTCGAAATGAATGCTTCAAGACATTTTTTTTAAAGCCAATATAATACAGCACGAGAAAAGATATTAAGGCAGCTAGTTTCATTTCAATTAAATTTCGCTTCCTTAAGAAGTAATTTATAAACTTCAAACTAATCGGCATTTGAAACGTATTTTATAAAATCCATGCATCCCCATGCTTTCACAGCGTGCATGAATATTCCTCATATCTAACTGAAAGTTGTCAGCGTCAATTTCATTATCTTATTTCTCATGCAAAACAAGCAGTGGATTTTAATATTAAAATTTTACGTTCAGCAGCAGATTAGTTGAATAAAAACACGCCGATAAAAAGAATTAAAAAATAAATAAAACAATTTTTTATCACTTACTGTGTGAATTAGATACGGGGACAGCAGAACTTTAGTACATTTCTGAATACTTTTTTCAGTGCATAAATTTAACCACTTAAACATGTTATAATTCTTTCAACAAACATCCATATCCAGTATTTAACAGAACAGCTTGTCTTGAAATCCATTGTCTGAAGATCAGTTTTCTATTTATCGATTTGGGCGCCTGCTTAGAATTAACTTTTTGAATTTTTCCTCAATGAAGACATTTTTTATATGTACAGCAGCGAGCTGATAATTTTAAAGGATTTGAACTTTCTGTGTGATTCTGATTTTGGGCAAGCTGTGTGTGTGTTTGTTAATCTTTTTCGGCAACGGTTAGTTTAGTTTAGTTTTATTAACGTCCTGTTTTAAAGCAACACTAGGGTCATTTTGGGACGGACCTAGTAATTTTGAACCGCGGTCAGATAATGAGGACGACATCTGAGCTGGCACCTCCCTCTTCAATCTTCCACACCGCACCAGTGGGAGGACGTTTGGCCCCGACCTATCTTCGGTGGAACCGGGTCTCGAACCTGAAATCCTCCAGTTTCCAAGTCGAGACATTACTAATAGGCCACCACGGCCCCCGGCGACGGTTATTATTATTTTTGAAATATTAATTGAATTCCTGGTCTAATTAGATAACTTTTTTTTCTTTGCCTGATTCCAAATTATAGGGATGGACCCCCCCCCCCCAATCTAGAGCAATAGATTTGTTAGAAATGATTACGTTAATTTCTTATGATAGTAACAATAATTGTGAATATTTTAGTCGCACAAGCGATTATACAAGGAGACCGCCTACGTTGAAAATGGCATTTTCCGACCATGTAGGGAGGGAAAAAAAAAAAAAAAAAAAAAAAAAAACACTTTTGCAAACATTTTCAAGTTTAAGCATTTTTCTTTTCATTTTATGTTATCCATAAGCTAATTAAATCTTTGTTATTTACTGCTAAGATATCTGGAAGTCACAGTAAAATGCCCCACTTAAACGTAATTCACCACTTTATACTACTTAAATATAATTCACAAATAATATTTTTATGATGTTGCCTGTGCACAGCCATAACTTTTTGAACCTATTCTCTTAATTTCTGGTTATTAATTAGTAATACCTTAACTCGCTCGAGCATTGGCTCACATTGTAGTCTTCCTTTCGAAAATTTAAAAAGTGAATAAATAAATCAAAAGGACTGGAAAGAAAAAGCAAGTTAAAACAGATACCTTTCATCGATAAATTACAAAATTATGATGGAATTCGTAGCAATCCTGATAACCTTAAAAAAGTATGCCATCTGAAGTCATTGCACTAAACATTTTATACAAGGGCAATGTCCAGCAATAGCCAACAGCTGGTGCAAATATCAACATGCAAAGGCACAGGGAAACACATTTACTCAAAACATTATAAAGCCAATATAAATGAAATTTTGTGATCAAAAGTTAGGCACTTTTGAACTTCGCTCTAACTGTGACACCTGAACTCACATCCAATTTTCCAAACTGCTGCATCACACGGAAGGAGATTTATCATGCGCCTGGCCCGCTTACACGGTAGTTCTTCAGTGACATCAGGTCTGAAACCTGGAATTCTCCAGTCCTGAAATTTTACAACTAGCTGACCACAGCGCGCCAGATATCGCTGAAAGCTTTTAAATTTTTTTTTCTCTGAAATAATAATTTCGAAACAACATTTCGTTGAGCTATTTTTCAATGCATTGAAAGTGGGGCTGGTATATTGAGTGTATTAAATAAGTTGCTAATGAGTATTAGCAGTTATAAGCAGTAAAATCTATAGCGTGTTTGCAGTTCAAAAAAAGACACTCATTACACTTAAAAAGTCCACAGAAATAAAATGCGATCTCAGCAAAAGAAAAAATTTTCAGTGTGTGAAGAAAAAGAAGGTTTAAATTATAAGTATGGAGAATTTCTAAGGAGGACCTAATACTTTTTTAGAGTAACTACGAATTTTAAACGCGTTTTACTCAATTATTTTTTCGAAATAAACTATCAATCTTTAACATAATATCTCCAACACTAATTAAAAATGTTTAATAAAATTTTCAAGGAATATTTTGTACACTATTTTTAATAAATCGAAGTAAAAATTTTGATGTACGATGCACACTTTATTAGAAAATAAACGGGAAATTTAAAATAAAGTCTATATTATAACATATAAACCTTTATAATATTTTTTCATTTTAATCTTATCCCTTATATTTTAATTCATTCTCAAGATAAATATGTCATGCGCTTAGTATAAAAGAAAATTATGAATATCCCATTAGAATTTTGCGTAGAGTGTTAGCCGTTTTTGGTAAAATTTTGTTGAAATTTATTTCAAATTTGTCAATTAAAAAAAAAAAAAACAGAACTTGTACAAAAATTTATTTTTTAGATTATTTTTTTTAACATTTAATTCGGAAACACCAAACAATGGTAAAAAAAATGGTCTTGAATGTAGGAAGTCACCTTAAAATATCAAGAATTTCTGAATATATATATATTGTTGTTGTTGAAGATTTACAAAATAAATTTAATATAAGTAAATGAAGAAAATTAATATTAATCAATTTATTATAAATATTAACTAAGAATTAAACAAATAAATCTAAATTTAAAGTAAAAAATTATGAAAACTCAAAATGTCTCATAAGTTTGAATGAAATTACTCAAAGCAAGTAAGCACTGCCTCGCGCATAAAGGAACGTTTTATAAATTGACGAGTGGGAATGAAAGATGATACCCTCCCCCCGATATGATGATACTTTCGCAATTTCGATTTTGACAGTTCAAATTTGAATTCGATTTTATAAAAATTATATACAGCAAAAACGGTATTACCAGCATTTTGAATTAAAAATTGTATTATGCATAGCTATGAATTACTACTGTTAAGATAATGGAAGAATATGATCATCTGATTTTGTCAGAATTTTAAAAATAAAATTAACCTTATAAAGGAAGTCATATTCCATCCTGCCGTTTGCTGAAACGAATCGAGATGATTTTTTCTCAACAATTTTTCAGGTCTTAATACGTTGGGGGTAGAGAAATTAAAGTAATTTATATTTATTTATTTTTAACCATCTTGACGGAAAGGAAAGTTTTAACATATATATGCATTTTATCGAGTGAAATTATGGTTCAGTTCTTAGTGAATATTAACTGAAAGAGAAAGTTTGTAATGCTAAATTTTTAAATACACATGTATTTGAAATGTCTTTATGAATAAAATTGCATGCCCGCTTAAAGCTTATGTAATTCATCGAATCGAATGAAAACAAGCTTCTCAAGTATCTAGAAGACTTATTAAAAATGTGTTACGTCCACCTAGTAAAGAATAAAATGGATATTAAAAAAATTACGTTTGTTTACCATAACTTCGGATAATATTGTTGGACAAAAATTATTTCTGCACCATCCTAAAATTCAATAAATTAGCCTTTTCAAAGACATAAATTGTATTTAATTAATTTTTGAAATCTAATTTATGTACAAATTATAACAATTCCTTTTTCCCTTTGAAGCATTAAGCTTATTGCACTGTTTAATTGCATCTGTCATTCGTGTGCTTTTGTGAACTTTTTCTTCGTTTTGCTTTTATTTCTTTGCACGTTGTACACTTTTAATTTGACGATCGTGCTCAGAAACACATCCCTCCCCTCCCATTTGTTTATGACTGCCATATAAAATTCAGCGTCAGTCGTATGTTTGGCAGTAATGATTATCGCATTTTGTCAGATTTTTCCCTTGAAAACTGACTGACAAAAACTTGCGTCATTTTATCACAAGATTCCCCCCCCCCCCTCTTCCCAGAGCACATAACTAGTGGCTATAGTCGTCATTTGCATACATATCGCCAAAAATTGAATTACAACCCTTATTTGTTGCAACATGTTAATACGCGAATGCAGATATCTACAATTAAGTAGTATTTGCAAATTGTTACAATTTGTCTGCAACTGCTCCTAACCAGCTGCCTTCATTTGGACTCGGATTTTAATGTTTTCAAATGTCTCATTTGGCATGTCATGTGCTTCCTTCATGACAATTTTTTTAACGAGTATATTAGGTTTTTTGAATTACTGAAAATCAGCTTCAAAAAAAAAAAAAATCATTATACACATATTTACATATATAATGATTTTTTGTCATTGAATATCCTTACACACACACATATATACGATTTTTAAACTTTAATCTCAATTCCAAATTAATACCCAAAGTCTTATCTTAATTTAACCCATATTAACTTCATTCTAAAATATTCTCTTATTTCCTGATCCCATTCCACTTTTTCTACTTCATTAATTCAAGAGAAGTTTTATAAAATGCTTTAGTCAGCGGTTCCCACGTTCCGAGTGAAAGAATAAAAATTGCTGACCTAAACAAATTCTTTTTTAAAAGATCCCTGTGATTCCCTTGTTTGTGAATGACATGTGTCAGAAATCCTTATCAGACTCTTAATATATTAGCAGTGTGAAAAAATATTTTCCTTATCATAATATTATGTTATATAAGACCAGGGATAAAATTTTCGCGAGCTTTTCCTCATTTCACTCTGTGTTGTGTGTGTGCGCTCGTCGCTCCTGCTTGTACATAATGCATGCCTCCACGGGGTGAAATAAAATGACGTCAAAAAATCGAAAGTCTCTTCATTGTCTTCGAAACTAATTTCTGCTTCAAAAATTATGCTTACATTATATATATATATATATATATATATATATATATATATATATATATATACATACACATACACAGTGAAGAGCCTGAAAAACTGATACCCCAATCTAATATTGCATAGAGCCCCCACAAGCATGCAGAAGCGCACAATTAATGGATTCAACTAATTTGTGAAGATATTGTAGACATTCCACAAAGCCGCAGGAGTGCGAAGTGGAGGAGATCTCCTAAGGACAGCAGGTTATAAAGCATCCCAGATATGCTCGATAATGTTCATGTCTGGGGAATTAAGACAGGGTGGCCAGAATTTCTGTTGTTTGAATTTAACTGACATTTTCCGGATGTTTCTATTTTCTGAACGATGTCACTTTATTTTGTTCTCTTTAATTATTGCACAATATTTTCTTAACTTTATTTGAAAAGTTCTATGCTTTTAACTAAAATCAATGCAAAATAAAATTTTATTCTCAGAAAAAATCAAATATCTACACAAATCGAAGAGCATTTTTACCTTGAATGTAGCTTTTATAAATTATGAGAAATAACAAATGAATTTTTTGACGGTCTGTATATCCGAACTGCATTAACGCGGAAACAATCCTTCAATTGTTTCTTCTGGGTTCAGCAGATTATGTAGGTCAGTCTGTTCCGTAGGCGTCGCATGAAACACTAGCAAATAACGCACTAGCGAAGAGGTATTCCAGGAAGCAAGGGGAAACAAAACGACCGAATATATATGTACTTTTTAGAGTCAAATATCATAAGAAGGCGATAAATAATGCGATAAAATGGGCGCTTTTTATAATTTGTTGATTCAACGATGGCCATTGGGAAGAAATAGCGATGAGAAAATCAAACAATTCTCCAGCGACGCTTGTTTACTTTTTTCTTCTTAATTTTTTCAAATCCGGTGGTATCATGATCGCATTACATTATTATAAGGATTATATTATTTGTCGTTATTATCTCATACTTTTGTTTTTATTCCAATAGATGAGATAACCAGACCAGAGACTGGCTACGAAAGTCGCGGATTTTACACACACAAATAAGCTCATCACATCCATATATCCGGAGCGCCGGTAATCGGCTTCCTCTCAATACCAGCCACGTATGACGTTCTTTGCTAAGGAACCCACGGCTTCGGCAGCGAAGGCGCTGGCCGCACTCCAACAACTATATTTACGCAGGTTCCGACAGCTGCTTTGAGGGATTTCGCTCAAAATGAGCAATGACCAGCCACCTGAATGGACGTCACGAGAAGTACTTTCTGCGGAATCAACAAAAAACATTGTTTTGTGAAAAGTTTATTTGTGAGTATATTACCCACCGTGTGCAACCAATTTTCCAAAGACCATCTTACCATCTACATATATTTTTTTTCTGAACTTTTATTGGTAGATACGAAGAAAGAAAAGAAAATGCGTTCTACTACCAAATAATGTTCGTGATAGAAGCTGTGTAAGAAAATCGGTTCCAGTTAAGATTGCAGATAGGTAGATGACATATGTTGCAACACACAACAACTTATTATACAATAATATAAATAATAATTAATCATTTCGTCCCTCTCCTTCACATTGTTCTCAAGACTTGCATCTTTTGGGACACGTTAATGATAAATAAATTTTAAACTATAGAAATAAGAATTAGCAAGAAATATGTTTCCCAATTCGAATGGCTTTAGAATGTGCTCTTTATTTCAAATGAGATAAAATTTGAACTACAGATAATTCTAATGATGCGCTGGACATTTATAAAATAGAAAAAGTTTGGTACACCGACAGATGCTACTGCGATGCGCATAAAAACATTTAATATGCTTTATAAATGCTAAATGATATTAAAAAGTAACATTAAACCTGTCCATCATCATATGTTCAACATTGTGCTTGAATCAGAGCCAAAATTTCAACAGCTGAATGATCAAAAGTCACCCAGTCGGCGAACGAGGAGGTCATGCAAAATGAGGGCTCACCACGCGAACATCTGCGAAATGCTGTCATAGCAAACGATTTGCACGACGATTCATGTGAGCAGATGCATCATGAGAACAACTGCATGAGAACATTGTTTTGAAAATATTCAAGCAATTGAAGTTGTGGGATTATAAAATTCCTCAATATATCACGATACCGTAATCCTGTGACGAAACATTGATGGATTCTTTATGTAGTTATCTTTTCAAAAAAATATCGTCCAATGATAAAATTAACTTAAATGTACACTATACTGACACTTTTCGAGAATGCAAGGGTTACTCTTGGATGGCGAGGTTTCCCTGATGCCCAAATTTGACTATTGTGGTATAGACTTGCCCAATGAGGCAAAGTGGGCTTCATCACACCGTAGAATATCCCATGGCCAAGTGACGTCAACCACATTTCCAGTAAGAAACTGAAATGCAAAAGTTTTACGAATCTGTGAATCTTTATCCTGCAATAGGTACGCTGGCTTGATTTTGTAGGGATACAAATGAAGCACCCGTTCCAAGATTTTTCCTATAGTGGAATATGGTATATCCAATACAGGGAAAACAATAGGCACATTCACACTACAATGCGTAGCCTGACTGCTGGCTTTTAGCGACCTCAGTAGTCACACTTCTGACGCTAGAAGACGGGATTTGCCTGGAAGAAAGCCAAGTTGCCCAATTATTTCAAATTTCTGCATCATCTTGCGTGGGGCACTGAAAGATATGAAGACATTGAACCCCCTCGTATCCGCCTTCAAACGACGAAATTTTTTTACAGATGCAATGGTGTTCTTTTGGTACAAAATGTTACCAGCAGCGTTTTTTCTCGCAAAATAGGTGTGATGTGCAGAGAAGTAACTAATGCTAATGCAGAATTTATCTTAAATAGTAATGATAGCTGTAACGCAAGCGAGGCTATACATTTTCTATATACACAAATAACGTGTTATAGTGCCGAATTCTGGTACTAACATTTTTTTTTTATTTCATAAAGGTCAAGCGCATCACCGAAGTATTTTCAACTGTTATCTCATTTGAAACAATAGAACGTATTCTAGAACACTCTGAAAAGGGAAACTTACTTCTTTCTAACACCTTGTAAAATATGAAACTTAATAAATTAAATAAAACTTAAAAACTTAATAAAAATAAATAAATAACGAATATGAAAAATAAATAAAACATGAAATAAAATAATAAAGCATTCTCATACAATAAAGCCCCGAATGAATTTTGAAGTAAAATTCCAATATTAAACACGTTTTTATAAACGAAAAGAAATGACATATATTGTAATATTCATGTTCATTTACTTTGTTAAATAAAAAGCATCTCATAAATTTATTTAAAAAAATGTGGAAAGAAAAGTCCTGATCTCAATTTTTTTTTTACTGCTTCTTCAAAAATTTATTTGAAATTCAACACAAAGGTTACCGTCAAATTGAGCATGCAATTATAAGTATTCAATGGGCTTATCACTCTAATAAGATAGTAATCTTTCCCCAGAAATAGTTAACAAATATCCTACAAAATGGATCAAATAAAGATTCAATTATTGTGCTTAATCGCTTACATAAATAATTTTCTTTTGCAGTTTTTCACATTTCTCTTTTAAAACATAAATATACGCGAACTTTGGTTTAGGGGTTTTAATTGTACATTGTCATTAGTTCAAGATAAATCTCAACTATGTTGTAAAATAATAGCAAAACAATAAAGGGAAAACGAATAAACTGTAGAAAATGCGTTTAGGGAAAACGCGTAGATTCTTTTAAGACGCTCAGCAGACAAGAAGTCCCGTCGCGCATTGGTAAAATTTCGACACTCTCCGTTATTTCAAATTACAGAACAAAACAGAAAAAAAAAAACCACCTTATTGGTAAGAAACAGTAAAAATACCCGATTAATGATTCCTTATAGCATTTTCATCTTTTTCGATTGCACTCTGCGTTATGTACTTTTATGGTTAATGAAAATGATTTCTGGTTCTTCTCTTTTTGATTACTTCATATCCATTCCAATAATCGCTACGTGTGAACATTATTTGCTTTTTTTTTACTGTTGTTATTTAAGAGGAATTTTGAATACATGAAATACCCCTTCTCTCTCCTTGAATTCCAAAATAAAAGATGAAACATTCAGTTCCACCAGGAGCTTTTCTCCTCTGATTCAATGTTGAGAAGGTTGCTTGTTTGATAAGAAGGGGACATCACATTTCTATTTGGTTCGTAAAATAAATTCGCATCCCTATTTCGCTGTCCTATGTCCCGGAAAAATTTTAGTTCATTGAGTGCGTGGATGCCGGATGTTCGACACATTCAAGAAATTCGGATCAGATTCTTCTATTCCTTTTCGAAAGATCCCGATTCAGTGCTTCATTTGTTAAACCTTTAAAATGGCAAAAGCTCCAATGTGTTCTCGGCATTTCGACGAGAGTGATTATTCTTGCCATTTGAAGATTAGATTTCTTGGTAAAACTAGATATTTTAAACAAAAAGTGAAGTATCATCTGATATATCCAAACATGCGAAGAAATGTTTTGGAAACTGGAAATAAGTTGGCAGCATTGAAACAGAAATTTCAGGACACGAGTTCATTATTTCGCATCGTTTCGTTGAAGCAAGGAGAGGGGGGGGGGGTACAGTTTGAAATGATCAAATATTTCAATAAAAAGACATTTTTTAAAAAAATAATAGAAAGTTTCAAAAAGTATCAACAGAATTTTAGGAAAATGATTATCTTCAAATCAAATAAACTGCTTATGGAAGGAGAAAAATGGAGCTGCATATGTGTGGAGTCATTCACATTAAAAGCTGTTTCCAAAAGAGGCTATCACTTTTTAAGAGATACTTTCGGTAATATTCTGAAAGAAAATGTAATATTTATGAATGATGTATACGACATTGACATAATTCATTCAATTACGAATGGTGCGATGAAATCAAATGAACTATTTTGATTCATGCTTATTTAAAATAACGATCCTCCATTTGAGCATGCAAAACCGAAATCATTGATTTCGGTTTCAGTGAAGTATTTGAGACACTATTATTTATCTTTTTAAATGAGTTTCTTTTCATCTCAAACAGAATTATTCCCTTCTTTGCTTACACAGTAGACAGTTACTGCGTCACTGTAGGCAAAGAAAGACAAATGACCGAATTTTATTAGAATTTTCTATTCTTTTTTTTATTATTTATTTCATAGGCGCGATTCTTTAACAATATTTGAGCAACAACACCAAAATCTGGTTTAGAAAATGTCTTTCCTTTGTTGAAAGAGCTCTCGCTGCTACGTTCCTTAACACTCCATCTGACGTCATTCATGTGTCCCTTTTCTGTGAGTCGAACCTTACTACTCTGAGAAAAATTATCTTGGAACTATGACAGAAATTTATGAAGCATATTTTTACAAAAATGAGATAAATACTGCAAATAAGCATGCTTTCCAGCGTTAATAAACTGATGCAAAAGCGTTTATGCTCCAACTGATAGATTACCGGCTACACATTCGGAAATACAATGCTGATCAACATTCTCATCTCTGAGTTCAGAGATAAATAATCCGAGTGATGGTTCGTTTAGAAAGAGATTTGAAATTGTTATACTGGTTTCTAGGCCTGTGCCGACTTACGATATATATATATATATATATATATATATAAATCGATTTTTCAATATTAATTTTCTAAAATAATCTACTTATTGATAGCATGACAATGAATCCATGGTCCAGACAAATCGAGATCCAATGAGTTGACAGGCACAATTAATTTTCGTTTTTGATACGTAACAAGCATTTACTAGAATTTTTATCATTCGTGCATTTACAGACTTTTGACAAATGTATGTTTTACTGCTACATTGCCCTTCTAAAATCCATTTTGATTTCATTATTCTGCAAGGTACCAACTCGAGATGAGGGGACACACGTGAAATAAACGATGAAGTATACGAAAAGTGATATATATTTTTATTTCATTATTCAAATGTAATAATTATACACAATTTGTTGTGCAACGGAACAGTTTTGTATTTTAAACAGTAAACCGCAAATTTTTCATCAATGAAATTAAAATTCATTGATTGATGATTGTTTCCGTATCGTAAAATTGCGTCCAATTTATACTATAAGATTGAGACAAATTTTTCTTCCAATTATAGCATATTTTGTTCACTAAAAAAAAGTTTTTTTTTTTTAAAGTTTCATGCATTTAATCAGAATTACAAAAGAATAAATTTAAAACACATCAAATTTTATTACCATCTTTTATGGTTATACGCAATCAATTTTCCGTTAAAAAAATATTTACTATATAATTCAAATTTAAATGCTTATATGTTAGCAAGATTTCAATTATACTGTTCTTATTAATTGAATTATCAGCAATGATAAAAAAAAAAAAACATGAGGGCAGCAAATAGAAAAATATTTAGAAATAAAAATCTAAAAAATTAAAACTGCAAATGAATTTGATGAATAAATTTTATTTCTAGGCAAACTTTCCGATCAGAACTTTGCAGATTTCATTTTCGAAATCAACTGTATGAATTATATCCTACTATTCTTCTTTTTTTTCTTTTATAATTCATTTTCTTTTTAATTGTATATGCTTTTAAATTTTCAAAAATATATAATTTTTGAACTTTATATCCCTAAAAATATTACTTTATTTCTATTCCATATTGTTCAATAAGTAATGATTTTTTAAAACTCATGATAATATGACAACCCGTCATTGTACAAATTTCATCATTGTATAAATTTTAATACTCCTCAATCTTGATCAAACTTTTGATACTTATGAAGCTCTTCAATATTGACGAAGCATCCGATACTTATCGAACTTTTGATTCTGATCGAAAATTCATGCCATCGAGAATAAGCTGGAAATATTGGTTATATTTAATTTCAGTTAAATCGTTTAGATATATTTTCATGCTCGTTATTCACTCAAATTGTCAGATATTAAAGCCGTTATTTTAATCATCTATGATGTGTTTTGTTCGTTCTGTACCTGAACTTTTTCAATGGAGAGTAGCTCCATGACATCATAGTTTCATTAAAAACGTAAATTTCCGACTCATCTATTTTCTAAATTGAGGAAATAATGTCGATGGCAAATAAAGTCAAATGTAAAATTGAATGCAGCAACTTAAAAGAAATTTATGGAGGTAAGATTTAAATCAGAACGAAGCATGTTTAACAACCTAAAGTTTCGTATAATGCACTTGGAAGATCATTTACTGGAGTAGAAATTTGTTTGCAGACATTCTGCACACCAGAGAAAACTGTACATAGGATTTAATTAGACCAGGAAGAACTTTTAGAAGGATGTCATTTGAGTAAAAGCATTTAAATGATTTGACACAAAGATGAATAGCAGGAAACTGAAAGAAGAGCAACAAATAACAGAAGCCCAAGAAAATCTGTGCATTGTTTTAATAGAAAAATAAAATAACCAGCACAGTACAACTGATCAAATAGCAAATAAATTTTGCACACCACAGGATTTAGTTATTCTGAAAAATTGTTGCATTCATACAAAGCAAGTTTATAAACCTGAGCACCTACTTAAAAGAGTATACAATGATGTAATCTATCTTATCACTTGGTTGATTATTAGCATCGTCTTAGTAAATGAGATATAATTATATTATATATATATAATTATCCAGAAAAGCCGAAAAAGAGGATTGTTGTGGAACCTAAGCGTCACGATACAGGCAGTCATCGTTTCAATAACCGTACATTGCCTGTTCGAAATCAGTAAAGTACACTGGATGGTAATTTACTGATGTTCTGTATCAAATTCACCTTTCCTGTGCTGCTTTAAAGATCATTTTCAGTTTTTGAATGATTATGCGTCTTGTGAACATGGATAACAAGAAACTCTTCATAATATAACCAAGCAACAAACATGTTCATCTGGTATGCATCCATATAGAATGTTCTGATAGGGTAATGTCATACTGCTTACTCATATACCCATGAAACAATATGATCACTTCTAGCCAAACCTCTAATAAAATTCTTGTCCTTTACATGTCAAGAAAAGCGAAATCAGTGGAGCAGACATATATAATGAAAAAGAAATAGCCTATTCCACATTACATTGTTAAGCATTTATATCTTCAGATTCATATTCTTAAAAGCGTGTTTTTTTTGTATTAATACATATCTTTCCCTAAAATAACTTATTTCAATGTATTCCCCACTTTTTTATAAAATAAATTTTGAATTCTATCATGTTTCATATTTTTCTGCCTGATTCACTCCATTTTATATGAAACTATACACAAGAATTTTTTAAAACCATTTTCATCTTCAAGAGCACCTTTTGTTTAGATCTCAAATATAGTTCGCCAGAAAGTGGGATATATGCATAATTAAAAAGGATGAGGGAGGGTAGATAAACTATGAAACGATCAGAAAATTAGTAATCAGAGAAACAATTACTATTTTTACTGTTAACAAAATTTAATAACCTAAGAATCTATTTAGAAACGATTACTGTTATACTCTGTTTCACCCTAACTTGGCAGTAGTGTATATTCTAGCATGCCGAATCACAGTCGTTGTCAGGGGAACTGGGTTACTTTAAAGTACAAAGTGACTAGAAATGCAGATCGCTGGTGAAACTTTATCTCGCAAATTTTTCGCCAAATAGTAAATATTTATTTACCTTATTATATTATCACTTTATCGGAGAATTAATTGTTTCCTTATTTTCATTATTTTTTCAATATTATTAATACATTATTTTAATAAATCATTAATGTTATTTCATTTCGTTTCATCGTTTCTCAAAAGAAAACCCTAATTTTTTCAATATTCGGTAAAGCGTAGTTCCAGCTAATGTTTTTCGAAAAGATATCTGTATCATCGTTCACATCTTTTAAAACTTTATCTAATGTTGGGATCTCATTTCTACGAAAATATGCATGGATTTTTCTTCAAATACAGGATAATGTAAAATCATATATTTTACAAGACCTGAATGCTTACCTTACTGAGGCTGGTCATTTCTTTCCAGGGGTACTTAAAGGACTGGATGCCTTTATTTCTTTTTTCAAAAGGAAAACTGTTCATTGCGAAACACCTGTAAGGTGCGAAACTTTATCGACGATTTAATTGATAGAATCTTGAGGGTTTTCTCGGTGTCGAGAATAAACGTTTAATATGTTTCTGCATGCTGCACTTTTTGTTGGTTTCACTCGTCTTGAAGGTGTGCACAGCGTAATCGGTGATAACATTTTCACTTTTTCAGACACTTTAGAAGTGAATAAAAATAACGAATCGAATAAATATTCAACAATCAAAACTAATAACTACTAATGTGATTAATAGTATCAAAAATATCAGCTGGTAAAAAAGCGAGAATAAAAAAGTACGAAAGATTATAACGGTTGCGAACTGAATGAAACTGAGTTGGCGGAGACGTAAAGGAAAAGCGCGCCAAATATTTGGCCTTGAAGACCGGTTCTAGACAAAGTAGAATTCATTATGTCAATCTTTTAGTTTTATTCGTTCGCTTTATTTACAAAATACTTAACAGATAAGCACTTCTAACTTGAGAATAATTTTAAATACATAATGATGAAAAAAGGATTTCTGTAATTTATGATATTATTTGATAAATTTCTGCGCATTTTAACTATTTTAAAGTTGGAATTGATGGGGAACTCTTTCCCAACGCGGAGCGTCACATTTTCTACCTTTTACAATACTGCCAACTTAGAGTGAAACAGAGTATAGCAAAATTTAATGTCCTAATATTTATCTATAATTTCAATTGTCTAAAAATGATCAAAAGTGGAGAGTATTTAAAAGATGCAAATTCTAAATGTAAAAAAGAAAGAAAAAAAAAAGTATATTGATATTTTTTTATCGTCACATTTTATTATTACACATAAAAACTATCTTTTGAAATGTTAAGCTCCAAATTATACTCAATTACCTTACAATTTCCAATCCATGTTTACAAACTGAGCAGAAGATTTATGACTTTATCTTATTTCAAAATGCAAGGTAAATTTCAATTAAATTTATCTTATACAAAATACAGCAGTCTTCATTTAATGAATTTTACCTTTGAGCAAAATTTATAAGTTACATACTCTCCATATAGTGAAAAATAATTTATATGTTATGAACTTTCCTTTTTTTTTTCCCTGTGATTCCTTACGAGTCGAAAATTCTACAAAATTAAAGAAATTCAGTTACAATGGCCTCAAACAAATTCACAGAATAAAGGGAACGGAATTACTGCTTCCCTTATCCCTAAGAAAGGGGGTGGCAGACAGCAGAAAAAGAGATCAATCTGTATTTCGGTGTTCATACAATGTGCATTACGCATTCTTTCCCAAGTCTCTGCATTAGCATATTCAAAGCGTCTAAGAGAAAGCATTTATCACATTCAGATAGAAACAGAGTTCCCCCACCAAATCAAAAAAGCAGGAAGCAGGAAACAAAGACTGAAGTCAGACTGAAATACCCACATTCACTGCGATGCTTGAAGCTACAAAATTGTTACGCTCATCAGCTAAATGGTAACTTATCCAGCATCCTCTCATCCACGTTAAGGCAGTTCTTAGAAATCAACTTTTAAGATTTTGATGGGGCCACCCTTCCATTTTGGTTTATGGCCTTTTTTTCTTTTTTTTTTTTTCAAAGGTTACTACAGAAATTTCAGATTTTAAAAATATGTCAAGTGTCCGATACAAAGCTTTAAATTTTTGTAAAATCACAAAATATTTCACAATATATATGATTTTAAAAAAAATCATCAAACACGTGAAGACATACGTACAACAACATCTGCTGAATTTAATGTAGAAGAGTATATTCCTACCCCCCTCCTTTTCCTCCCTCGCTCTTTCTTTTCTCCTACATTCCACAATTAGTTTTCATATTGAAACAATAGTATTTCATGTCCAGACATGCTCACACATGTAGCAGTAACACTTCCGGCTTTAGCCTGCTTTAAGCAGACCACTCATAGTAAGCGATGGCAATGAGCTATATTATACTTCTCTGAATGTTTTTTAGTCACATTTAGCGCCTAAGTTGTAATAGACTTTAAACAAACAAAAATCATTTTACAAAAGCATATAATATAACTTATTTGACAGATATCTACATCACCGTGATAAGCAAAGTCAGCATTTGAAAATAAAGTTCCCAGTTTCTATATTAACATAAAATATGAATTGAAATTCAAATTGCAGCACACTGCATTTTAAGTAGAGTGTGTCTTATTCAAGAAAAAACTATGACTCATAATAAATTAAAAAATATATTGTAAAACTTTTTTAAAAAGGCCAAAAGCTTATAAAGAACAATAGCAAAATCTACTTATAATAAAGCTCAATGTGTGTGTATGTTGGAGCTATACAGGCTAGACCGTTTGACCTACAGCTACCAAATTTGGTACATGCATACCTTGGAGGTCGGGAATATGCATCTGGGGTCCCATTTTTTGAATTTTTAGTTATAATTTTAATTAAAAATTAACTTTCCCGCCAAAAAAATCTTCATTTCCTCACCGCCAAATGAGTAAGGCTTCAATTTTTTTCCCCACGCTAACGAGGATAGGCTTAATATATTTTCGGCCGATTATTTCAAACGATTTTGTTTATTTTCTTAGTGTTTGATGCATTTAAAATTAAACATTGTTAATTAATCGATCTTTCAGATTCATTTTAAAGTACTTTTGAATCAAAATAAAACAGAATAAAGGAAATCAAAAATTTCTTATCTGCATAGCGTTACCCCAACTAGCATAGAAAAATTCACGCATTTACGTTACCATAACTAGTGTTCAAAATTCACGCATGCGCATTGTGTTCTGATTGTTGACAACTTTTTTAAACGGATGCGAACTTGATTTAAATTATTTTTAGGTTAGTTTATGCTTTTGCAATTAAATTGTATTTACGTTAGTTATATATTTTTTGTATATGTTTATAGTTTTAAGTATATCGTTTTTTAAGTAGTTTTTTTAAACCTGTTTTCACCGATTATTTTTATTTTCTTAGTGTTTGATGCATTTAAAATTAAACATTGTTAATTAATCGATCTGCTCATTATGAATCTGAGAAAATTTTGTTGACAAATTCTCGAGATATTACATAAATTAAGGAAGATATTCTTTAGTGCAGATAAAGGTTTAAATGCTCGGTAAAACTGTTTTCAGTAATCATATTATAAAGAAAAGGCTTTGTTTCAGTAAAAAATATTATATTAATTGCAGATTATTCATTTCCACTTTCATTTAAAGCATAAATTCTATGGGAGCTAACAGAAAATTAGAGAGATACATATTACGTTATGGCTGAAGGCTTTTATAATATTATGAGTGAATTATATGACTATCAAAATTTGAAGTTTTAAAATATTTTGATGAAAAAGCTATTAAAGTAGAAATTACATAAAATATTTAATTATTAATATTTCAACGAACATTAAGATTGGCGAACCGACTGGTCGCCAAAGGCGGCTAGTAAATAAATAAAAATGCTGAGAGTATTTAAACCAGAAACAGGATGAATGGAGAATATTTCTACAAAATCTATTTGATATTGCTAATGCTAATAACACCTTAATATGATCAAATCCACGAGGGTTTTGTAATTTTCGAAAAACCAAAAGGAACAACCTGATAAAAAAATGAAGATTGCTGATTAAAATTTTTTGGAACATTCAAAGTGTATATGTATAAAAAAATAATAAAAGAGTTTATTCGGGAAGGGAATATGAAGAAAACAAGGAATTGCTATTGGAACAAGATCCGATTCTTTTATGATATATGAAAAGAAATTCAACTGCATTTTATAATTATTCTTGAAATGAAGACAAGCAAAATTCATCTTACAGCCCCAACCCAAATAAAGGTCAGAAGTATACTGTTGTTGAAATTACTGTATTGTTTCATTAAAATTTTTTTTAAATAGTGGCAATTCAGTAATATATATTGATTCTTGTAAAACCTTACTTGGACAGGAAGAGAATGATGACCCTTGAAATTAAGATACGCCTAAAATTGTCTGCATGGTTTTCCAGGGTAGGGCTGAAAAACCCAGGCAAACAATTTTTAATATAACTTGATTAAAAATAAATAAATTAACAATATAAAAAATAATAATAAGGGTAGATTTTCACTAATAAATAAATTTAATTTGTTTCAAAGTGACCGCCTTTTGCAATGATGCAGAGGCACAAACGCTTATTGAAATTTTCAACAATGGTCGCAAGTCTTCTACCTTTAATCAATCCCACTACCGCAAAAATCATTGCTTTAGAGAGTCCAAACTTTTATGTCGTTTAGTGCAAGCCCTAGACTCCAAAATGAGCACTACACTGTAATCATGGGTTAGATTCGACGAGTTTTGTGCCCAATCTCCAGATGATATCACGTCCAGAAAATGCGCCCGCTCCTGTCTTTTTAGCCTTGTAAGCTCCTACTTTACATTGAAGAAGTGCGTTTCGGCCCATGGAAATACAAAAGCTTCTAGAATGTCCCACTGGTACAATTTTGATTTATTTTAAAGCCCTCATCTACAAGATCCAGAGATGTTTTGACACTTGAGCAAATTTCGCCCCAGACTATGACCGACTTTGGATTTTTGCGATGTTCAACAATTGCAGAAGTGCAGACAGGTCTACAGACTAGATACTATATTTCTAGGAGTTACGAACCTTTGAACGGTAAAGAGCTTCTCATTAGTGAAAAGGAATTTCTCTACAGCGTTGACTTGTGGTCCATTTCAAAAGTTTTCGGCGTCTTTGGAGTTGCACGAGTTCCTCTTTTCAATGAGAAGCTGCGCTTTTTGGAACTTGTAAGGCTTTAAGCTTGTAAGGTTCCAAGCTCTGTTTTTGCTATTCGTTGCACTGATCGGTCTCTTTTTTCCAGTTCACGAGCGATCTTTCTCGTGGAAACCTTCAAATTTCATTGAACTCGCTTTTTGATAACCTTACGGCTATTGAAAGTGTTCACCATACTTTTTCGTTCACTTCCTGGATCTTGACCATCATTGCCAAGTTCTTTGAAGCGATAGATTGAATCAGACACTGTTTGCCGAGGCACATTGAGCAAACGAACGACTTCATATTGTTCTTTTCCAAGTCTAAAATAGCATATCCTTTGCTTGGCATTTCAAAAAAGCAAAAAAAAAAAAAAAAAAACGTAAACTAAAAGATACATTATAAAATATGTTACAATTGAAGTGGTAGACAAAAAGAAATGAACAAAAATAAAAAAGTAATTAATTTCTATTCTAAGATCTCATAACTTTGTCCAAGTTTTTTTTTTGCAGCATCCTGTATTTAAACAAATAGAAAGAGATTCTTTAAAAATTGTATCATGAGAGATTCTATAACTGTAATATAATAGGGGGGGGGGAAATCCTATTTTTTTAAAAAAGTAAATTGATAGTTCGTTTATTAACGAATTCGCATTCGTTATTATTCGCAAAGGATGTAGTAAAAGTTAAAGTGGTGCAGAATGAAATGTAAAACTACCTACAAGCAAAAGATGAAGAACAAATGCAATAGTATTGTAAGTAATGCAATTTTGAACTAAATATTCAAATTTACAAAAAAAAAAAAAAAAAAAAAAAAAGTTTTAATATCTTGAAGACAGCTTTTTTTTTAAAATTTTTTTTATATGTAACAAATCAAGTTTTTTACAATGGAATAAAAGTTTAATAAATAATGTTAGTTCATGATGATAGTTCAATTCTAAAGTTTTTATAGTTCATATTAAATTAGTTCCAATTTTAATTTCTACAGATATCCGGAAATTTCAGCCATGGTTACAAACTCCTAATTTAATAATAAAAAATTACAGATTTTTTAAATATAAAGTATATAAAAAAATCCCATAGAAATTTACGAAATAATTGTTTACTCTCATATAAGAATACCCATGCGCAAGATAATCTTAGGAGGATGTCACCATAATTCAGAAGTGAAACTCTAAAAAAAGTGTTGATTAAAAAAACAAAGAGGAAAGACATTGCTTAACATACGACATAGTAGCTAGCAAAAGTGTTAACAATTTCAAAAAAGCAGTCTACTCTTCTACATAGCGACAGTAATTTGAGTAAAAAATAAAAATCAATATATTGTTCATATGAATATATTGATGTAGTTTCTTTAAAATGGGTGAAGGTAATTTAAAATAGACCATTTTCTTTTAGTTCCAAAGATCTAACAAAAGACTGATTTTACTAAGAATTTGATATTTAAAATTTCCATCTAGCAATGGATAGCTATATAAATTTAAAAAGAGATGGAGTATTGCATAAAGCTGTAAATACATAGAGCACAAATGTTTCTGAAGTAAAAAATAAGGGTAAAAAAGTATAAAACTTTAAACACTGAAAGACGATAAATGCTTTAAAGGGAGAGGGGGATAGCAAATAGAGAATAAATTTTTTGACAAATATGACAGGACAACAAATGTGATTACTGAAGTAAAATTAAAATCATTAGTATATCAAAAAAAGTAAATTTACATGCACAAAACATTTAAAGGTGAATTATTTCATAAAAAGATATAGAGATTCTACTATTTTTAAATGAGGCTGTAAAAATGTGGTAATTGTAATAGTATTAATTACAGAAAACCATTCTGCATATTCATCAAAATGAACTTCAAAATGTAAATTGAAAAACTAGATCCCCACCCCCCAACCATTTGGCCAATACAACTTTATAACTTAAGCCATCGGATCAAGGTATTAAAAAAAAAAATCAAATCACTAAAGTTCATAACTAAAAGAAGAATGGCACAAAAAGTTATTTTTGTCCTAAAGAGCAGCCAGAGAATAGACACTTGTATTAATTTAAGAATTTTTCCATATCAAATTACAGTGAACTCGATTTCAAAACTTTGTAAATTCAAATGATGAAAATCCGATTTACGTGGATTTTAATATGAATAAAAAATTGGGAAACATTATTTTTAATCTCTTGTAAGTCAATTCATAAAATCAGAGCTCCTAATAAGATTTTTAAAATCCTTAATCATTGCTCCTAATAAACATTTTAAATAGATATTAGTATCTTCTGAAAAAATTCTTTTTTTTTTCAGCTTATGTGGTTTTTGAAATTAAACCAATATTATGAAGTTTGGTAATATGATGTAACTGCATCTTTTATAAAGAATTATTTATTAAAGGTAATTTTGGAAGATATGATTGATCCTTTCACTTGGCAGGTTGAAAAAAAAAATTGTAGCCTCAAAGATATAAATGCTGTTGAAGAAAGAGTAGATTTTTTAAAATTTTCTCCATATTGATGAAAACATTGTGAAAGTTAAACCTCCTATGCAGCATGACATACAGCAAAGTATTGTGAAATGTAATCAAAACAACACAGTGAGTGATGAAAATAATAATGAAGAGGTAATTAAAAATCATTTATATGAAAAAATGCAAACAACATTTTGCACAGTGAGAGAAGATTAAAAATTCAAGAAAATGCTCTAGATATCTTTTAATCTCGGCTAAAATATGAAAATTTTTATAAAAAAATGTGTTCTTTAAAATAAGCCTATATAAAACTTTTATTATTATTTTTTTAAATTAGGATATATTTAAAGTCAAAGTGCTAAACAAATGTGTCTTTTTTTATAATTTAATTTATATATTTCTATTTAACAAGCTTTTTTGCTTAATATTAAAGAAAAATAATAATACTTAATTAAAAAGAATCTAGTTTTTTAGCTTTAAAAAAAGGAAGAATCTAATTTCTGCAAACAGAAAATGATCCTATTTTTACTAAGTATAAAATATAAATAAGATATACAACTACCAAATTTAAAACATATACTTTTGTGAGTGAGAATGAGCATCTCAGAGTGATTTTTCATGATTTTTTATTAATTAAACAAATATAACTACACAAAAACGATTCATCAAATTGCTTTCTCAAAAATTCATACTTTAAATTATACCAACCTTTACTATATAATTAAAAAAAAAATTTAGTGTATTTTACAATATATTTCATTGTTGAAGTGAAGCTCAAATTATTTTTACTATAGAGTCATCTTGGCTTTCTATGCATTATTGCAGATTTGTCTTATTTTTCAATATCGAGTAAGTTTCAGTGTAAAGCAAGTTTTTCATAATTTTTTTAAAATTTTGTTACATTTAAATTTAATTTGAAAATCAAGAAATGATGAAAGCTTTAAAGTATTTCCATTTTTAAACACTGCCTCTCTTTCCTTGATATAATTGGGTGTATCATAATAAACAAAAAATCAGAGAAATGCATAGCACAATGAACAGAAGACCATTAAGCTTCAAATATAGATGAGTTATATGTCAATCAAAATTTAAAAAGATTTTGCTGAGGAAGTCATTAAGATCAAGCTGCACAAAGTCTTTCATTGAAATTTAACAACTATTAATCCAAGCAAACCAAATGGTCATCCAAAACAACTAATATTCAAAAGTTTGTTTTTTTACATAATGGTTAATTTCTGGAAAAAAAAAATCAATTTATCTGAGAAATACAATTACTATATTCAGTTCTTTTTAGGAGCAATTACACAAGTTAGCAAATTTTAACATTAATTTCAAAATCTATGTGATAAAAAATACAACAATCATGATTTCAATGTATCTGCCTTTCATATATAAATATCCAGAATGCCTTTTTCTTGAAAATAGCATAAATTGTCTTTGAAACGATTCTGTTTTTCGTTGAATTTAGATTATTTAAAATGTATACAAAACTGAAGTTTTGAATGAAATCAAATTACAGAAGATATTCATGTTCTTTAAAAATAATATTTATTTTCAACAAACATATAAGTTTATATAAAACTTAAAACTCAACTTATTGTAATACTAACATATTTCATTTTAAAGGATGTTTATATACAGTTGTCTAATTAAATTTGCAAAATTATTCTAAACAGTGAATGCAAAAATGTTATATTTCCTTCCAATTTTTTTATTTACTTACTTACAATTTAAGTCTTTTATTTCCATCTATAATTTTAAATTCATTAAATTCTTCTATGAAAAATATTTCATTTATAATTCTTAGTGGCATATTTAGTACAAAGAATAACAAGTTAGAATTTGACTTTATTCTTAATGAATTGATAAATTAGAAGAGTTGTGTAGATGAGGAATATTTCATAAATTACTTGGATGAATACTGATCCCTGAAACTACAGAAATATTTTATTTCCTGATGCAAACTCTAGAAATTTATTTAAAATTGTGTAGTCCTGCTCTTTTCTCAAAATGAAACTTAATGGGAATAATCTATGTAAAATAGTACAATGAAGTCATTTATAAATTTTAAATATCAAATTGAATTATTTGGGATTTTATTAAAAAAATGTAGAATGTAAGCACAAAAAATGTTATGCCAGCACATTATTTCAAATTGATATTATAATATTCCGGTATTATAACCAATTTTTAAAAATTGGACTGAAAATAATGTAATTTCAAATGTATTAATTATACTTAAATTATTAATTACATTTAATTTATCAATAATTTGAAATTAATTATGAAAACCACGGATGATTTCATACAATAGGAAAATGGGTATGAAAAATAAATTATATTAAAATAATGTCTTACTTTAAAATACGGTATTTATATTTACAATACACACACATAAAAAAAAAATCTGTACAGTACAAATGTTTCAGTACTAAAGAGAAAATGGTCTGCACCCTCATATTTTCATAAATTTATGAGAAGGAATATCGATAAAACTACAAAAATTTTAATAAACAAATGGTTGATCAAGTTTCAATATCAAACACTTGTCACAATTCTATTATAGAATGATAAGATTTTTCAAAACTACACTATAGGAGCAAGGTGGTGATAACGACTGAAATAAATATGTAAACAAAATCGGACCACTCACTGAGACTTTTGGAATTCTTGAGGGCATTCGATTTTCTTCGCGGGTGCCCTAATGTTGAAAACCAATTTCCCAGTTTATGATTCCCAAAATTGCTGAAAGTACTGCTTTTGTGCAAACCCATCACTTTCAGATCCATACTGTGTTCGGCTGCTAGCTACTGCAAGATCGGATTTCTTCGGCCATGCCAGAGAACTAGGCCTAGCGCTCGAAGGGAAGAAGTTCAATTTCGGTTTTGTTCTTCCTTCAAAAACACAGGAGCAGGAAGTGACGCCAACGCGCACCGCCAATATAGGAATCGTTCCACATTCTTACATCGAAATAAATAAATACAAATATTTAGTTTTGCGGTGAAAAAATCATATCGAACTAATGCCTTCATTCAACTTTCTCCCGCACGGCAAGATTGGCACTGAATGACAACGTTTGTGACACATTGCGCGGGGTTGCCACAACTGCTCGCACCTCATTCACAAACTGCCAAAAGAATCGATTCTGACCACGCCTCCGTCTCCTTCCCCCAATCTATTTAACCTGTGAAAGGAGATAAGCAGGGGTGGTGACTCATACCATACAGGAGGAGTACGAGATTCCGGAACTTAATGAAAGTGTTTTGGAGAAATGAAAATTCTTATATTCAAGTATGAATTTAGAAGGAAGCATTACAAAATACAGCATTTTCAAATTGGAAATGAGTTTTAAAGATAAATATTTCAAATTTGAACAAATATAAAGAAATAGTTTTATCACAAGTAACCAAACTAAAAAATAATTCTACGTTTCTACGTAAATTATTTATATAAATAGGAATCATTCGTAAATGAATTTAAATAAAACAAAAATATTCATATCGCCTCAACAAAAATATTAATGCAGTAGAAATGAAATTTTTGAATAAATACTGGTCTATAGTCGTTTCTAATAGAAAGTATGAAATGAATGTTTATAATTCTTTAAAATACAAATATTACCTTTCGCGTTCCAATGAGTTTAAAGTTAGAATAAAATCTCAACGGAGGTCCCCCCCCCCTTCCATATACAGTTTCCTCTATTTTATCTGAAATGTAATTTAAAAAAAAAATAAGCTTCTTTAAATTGTAGATCTTGACTGTTGTCCAGTCAAATTAGGATATCAAATCCTAAATCTTTCCATATAAGACAGTACTGAAAAAAATTGACAACGAAAATTAAGATTCTCTTATTGATTATAAAAGGATAAATACTTTTTAAAAATTGATTCAACTTCGATAGATTTAGATAATTATTAGTGCTGATTTCCAAGATAAATCTCCCCCCTCTATGATGTACAATTTTCACATTACGATTTAGTACTTAGGAAATCAAAATATTTTCATCTTTTTATTTTACCATATCATAAATGTAAATTTCATATGTATATTCTGTCTTTCTTTAAATAACAAATGGGCTTACAAAAAAAAAAAAAAATTACTGAGAACGGTCTTACTGAACCAATTGCAAACAATTCTTGCTGGTACTTAGTTCCCAGTCAACTTTCACCCAGAATATAAAATAAATTTAATAAATAAACAATTTCTAAAAATTAGTGAATTAAGAAATAGAAGTTTTTCATTTTAACTGTATTTTACAGATTGGTCATTAATTATTATCATATAACCGACTTTGGCAACCAACTGATTCATTTGGCATATTTACATCTGATATAGCCGATATTCGATTCTTTTTCCGTCGGAATGAAATGGGTGTTGAGTCAATATCGAATACCAGTATTAACTGATCCTGATGCAGCATAGATGATATCAGGAGGATACTAATATCAGTTACAAGCGCTAACACTGACACGAATATGATTTCAAACTGAAATTTCGCTTCTTCGGTAAAATTATTGAAAATGATGCGCCGATGGTTTTGATTTTGATAGTGATTGATGAATGGGTGAGAGGAGGAAAGAAGGCGCTTTACTTCATAAAGAAGACGGGGATTCTTCAGTAATATGTGCACCACGACATACGGTAAAAACAATTATAATTAGAGAAGAAATAAGTACTATAAAAAAACATCAAGCATGCTAATAGTGTTGCTGAGATAGAACGGCGAACTAGGTAAAACTGATTCAATACTTTGTATCAGATTAATATCGTATTACCCGATAGAAAACGAATAAAGTCGAAGAGATTATCAAGCGAGTTAAAAACTGATACTGGGTGTCTGGTACTCTTTGTCTGTATCAGTTTTGTGTATCTGGTACAAAGTATCAGGCTGATGCCCAAACCAAAACCTACAGTTTGGAAAGAATACTTTTACATCTCAAGTGTTTACACTATGGCAAGCACGCTTATTTTATTTCTTAAAGGAAACCAGGATTCTCCTTCTGAATCACTATTATAATAAGCGCCTTCCTTCAAGTCTACAGACTTATAATCATGGAAAACAAGATAAAATCAAAAATCCGTTTCTTCAAACATGCTGTTTTTAATGCATCAACGTGAACGTGCAAAATATTAAGAAAATCCTCTTTTTGCTAACAATTTTTTAAAACTGTTCTACGGGATTAGCTTATAAAATAAAACTAGTATCATGAGGCAGTATTTTAATGAAAGTATTTTTTCCAAAGCATTTAAGAAGAAAAAAAAAATCTTTTCAGCATTTGATTAGATAAATAAGAAGACATTTCAAATTTAAATGCCAGAAGTGGAAACTTTTTTTTTATGAATTCACTTCGCGTTTTTTTGTATAATTCACTAAGCTAGTTCCATGGCCACTAAAATAAATTTTTCTTTTTTCTATACACTAAAAATATTTTAATTATAATTTCATTAAAAATCGGGCGTAATACTATTTAATGATAAATAAACCTAATTTAAAAGAGTTCTGCAACAAATTTAACTGAAACCTTTTTAAGAATTGGAAATGATATCAAAAATGGTTCTGCAAGACTTCTTTCGGGCCTGCGAATTTTAATACTGCCATTTTTTTTAAGATTTGACAATTCACTTGATGTGTTCAGTCACACGACAAACGTCATCTGATTACAAGTTATTCTGTTTCCCTATCCAATATTACATCCCTTTCTATCATGAAAATGATTAAAAAATCATATGGATGGAGCACATATAATACGCATCACATGAGATTATATCACCGTTCATTTTGCACTATTCCACTCGTACGTGTGCGTTAAACGAAAAGCCTGAAACATGTTTAACATGAAGATAAATAAGAATTCTTTGATGTTTAAAAATGAATAAAAATTAAAACTGGTTAGCTTCGAAATAATTTCACCATTTTAAAACTACTAATAGAATCAAAATTTTACAATGTGTACTTGCACCCAGAGCTGCAAAAGCAGACGCCACGATTACTGTATGAAAGTAATAAAGATTAATTAAACAGTCTAAACTTCTAATTAAACAGTCTAAAGAGACAAAAAGAACCTAAAACGATTAAACAAAAGGGAAAAATTACTCTTTAAACCTGTAACTTTTTACAATTGATGTTGAACGATTATAATGCTGCGTTTTACTAAGATAATACATACATCTTTATCAATCAAGTACGAAATTATTCAAAAACCAATTAAATTAGATTTAATTAATATCTTTTCACTCTGCTAGTAAGCTACAGACGAAGATGATCGATAACATAAGAGCTTGCGTGAATAAGTTCCACGAGGGTTGAATGAACGTGTGTGTGTGAACGTGTCTCTTAACGTGTGTGTGTGTTTTAAAAGCTGTCAATGAAATGGAAACTAAATTTTTGCATATAAGAAGAACTTTTCCCATAAGAAATTTTAAGATAATGTGAAAACCTTTTTTTTTTCAATGATATATTTTGAAGTGAAATTATTCTATTCCCATTTTAGAAGGCCATTCTCTTTAGAAGGGCTTAGTAACTATATAATAACGTGTTTAATCTTTCCAGATGCTAAGGAGCATGGGTATCAATTTCGTTCGATTCGTCAAGGGATATTGAATCGTGCAAGATTCCAACAAACTGATTTTCAATTCCAGTTAAAAAATAGACCAAAATTCCGCAATTTGCAAAAGCTACCAGAAAATGCCCTGTGACATGTTTTTAAAAAATATGATTTTCAAAAATGACACGCTTAAATACATAAGAATTTAATAAAACCTTTCAAACTTATAAAATAAAATTTTATTCATTGAACCTAAACAAAAAAGCATATCACATGCCAAATGAGACATTAAAAAATTTGAATGTACTAAAATATAAGACAAAATTAAGCCAAACTATAAAGAATTTTCATCATTCATAATTCATCATTCATAATCATTAATATAAATTCATC
>JAPMOR010032822.1:0-21818 GCA_026543865.1 Argiope aurantia | reverse complement strand
ACACTAACCGGTTACCAAAACGAAATCGAAAACGCACATTAATTGTGAATATCGATTTATTATATCGCAATTCATCGTGAATCATTATTCATGCTCATAATATCAATTTTTTTAAAATCTGAGATAGGAAAATCGATTTTTTTTTCGATAAATCGAAAATCGGCACAGCCCTAGACGTAAGTCAAACGATCTGGACTGAAGAATGCCAACAGACACACACATTCATTTTTATTATAAGTACTGAAGAAATAAATAGATATAGATAAGATGCCATACAGAACCGAAGGTCAGTGCAAAAATTTAAAATTCGTAATTCGCCAGAACAACAAAAGCTAGAATTTAAGTGTCGAAACAACTTAACGACTGGAGAGGTCAGATGTCTCTTCCAACAATCTTCAAAATTAAATTATTCCAATGCAGTCAAAACAAATATGTCTGTGAGTGATGTCGAGGAAACTGCAATCAAAAAATTGAAGTTGGTTGTAATTAAAAATATCACGGAGAAATTAGAACAGCAAACAAATATGCTTATAAAAATTTTTCAAAAAAAAAAAAAACTGTTGAAAAGTTACTGCAAAATGTTGCTATCATTTTTAATCAAGGAGAATTAAACAAATCTCCAGGAAGAAGGCAAAAAAAAAAGTGTGTATCAACCTAAGGGCATTCCAGTGCATTGGGATACAGGTAGTCCTTCAAGTTTGGCATAAAAATTGTACTCTTTTTGGATGTTTTTGCTCTTTTCTTTTTTGTTCGCGTTTTAGCTTTTCGTTTTCCTAAACGGAGGACTGTTTTCCCTCTTTTTCAAGTTTTAGGTTTAAATTTACGAACCTCCTGGTTTTAAAATCCATTTTCAAAATCTCAAGTTGGGCTCAATTTCTAATAATTTTTTAACTGTCTTTTTTCATCGCCTTTCTGCAATGGAATTGCAAGTGAATTAAAGCCCTGAATTAAGGAGAATTAAGAAAAAGCCCTGAATTAAGCCGTGAATTAAGGAGAAAGCCCTGAGCTTAAAATTCTTCCATTTTCTATTTCTCCTTTTTGGGTTTTTCAAGAGACGTTTCTTTCCGAAACAGAAATCTTTTCCTTTTGGAACATAATTTTTTCCCGTACACATAGACAAAATAGACCAGGTGGTGATCTTCTTAAAAGCATCTTTGCTAATATGTCCAGCAGAATAATTCCCAACGATATAAGAGAAGGCTTGAATTCGGAACTTTGGCAGTCACAGTACAATTCCAAAATACCAAATTAAACATTATTAATTTATATGCTTTACAACGTTTTGATACTGATCAAACAAAACCCTTCTTTGATTCTTTGTGCCTACCTACTTTCATCTAATTTGCACTACATTCTTTGGGCTAGCATCTCGTTCATCAGCTCTGAGTAACAACTTCGTTAATTGGCAAATTTATTAGCACTACATAATTCTTAATACAACTATTCCCACGCACAATCTATCTTAGAATCTACTCTCTTTTCATATGATATTCATAATCAAACCTCTTGCTATTTAATGGATTCAACTTTCGATAGTGATCACAACGCTATGTTTGTTGCCTGGTCGGTAATAGGAAGTGCCAGTCGCAATTTAAAAACAATTAATTGATCGAGGATTACACAACAAACATATAAAATGTTTAATAATGCCAACTGATGTTCTATAGAAGAAATAACGATGAATGCAATTTAGATAATAACCCAACTATGCAAATAGAAAATAACCCTTTAAACTATTGTGGGATAAGACTTATCGTCCTTGGTGGAATCTTTCTTGGCATAATCATGAAAAGCTCAATAAGTTCTTTCAAAAAAATCAATCAGAAATATTTCTGTGACAGATTAGATAAAACACAAAAAAATTTGCAAGTCGGTTTCGTTTTCACGTTAAAAAGACGAAGAGAGAAAATTGGGGGAAAATTTGCACAATATCTCGTAATCCAAAAAAATTTTTTTTTTCATTCTAAATAAACTTTTGAAACACTCAAATCCGAAATTTAAACATAATAACATTATTATACAAAACAATCGCCATATTTTCGATCCAGCACATCAAAGTGAATTATTTGTAAATAGGTTTTCTAGTCAAAATACAAATATTGAACCTATTCTCTTGGATTTCTCTGGAATAAATTCCTTCTTGAATAGTAAATTCGAAATTTGGGAACTTAAAAAAAGCAATCTCTAAAACTAAAAACTCTACTCCTGGAGCTGACAACATCCCAGTCATCTGGTTCAAAAATCTCAATAGCGATCAACTTCAAATTATTTGGAAATTATTTCAAAACCAATCCGATTCGGCTTGACATCCCGAAACAATGGAAACACGCTGTAATTATTTAGATTCTGAAGCCAAACAAAGGCAAAACAAAAGTTTCTTCCTATCGGACCATCGCTCTAACCTCAGTTTTTTGCAAACTGCTATTTATAATATTCAGGCAAAAATCACATAAACTCAAGGGTGGGGGGAGGGATTCGTTGGTGTAAGTCTTGATATCAAAAGTGTATATGATTCTGTCCATATTGTCAGTCTCATTTTTAAATTCATAATAAAATAAGAATAAAATTAATAAATTTTATTCGTCATCTTTATGCGTGACTTCTATGAAACCATGAAGGAAGGGCCTGACTGCATTCTCTTTGTGGATGATGTGGATCTTTGTTTTCTGTAGCCATCATTCATAAGAAATCATTATCAAAAAATTCAAAACACATACAAGTAGTGCAATTACTGGAAATTAGAAATTAATCCAGAGAAAAATGCAACATCTGAATTGTGCCAAAGAAAATTTAAAAAAAAAAAAAAAACCGCAAAGTATCTACGTGTTTCTTACGCAGGATATTCTTTAAAATAGAATGAAACGATTAAATTTCTTGGTATACACTTTTCTAAAAAGAATCGAAACTTAGTAATCCTCAAAAACCTCAGAAATCATGCACTCAAAAAGATAAAAAGTCTCAAGATATTTGCATAAAAACATGGACCAGAACTAAAGATATTATCAATATCACAAATAACAGCATTTTCAGCGTATGGTTGCATCGTTATCAACAAGTTTTCTGAGCCTTAGTTTAAAGCATGCCACACTATTCAAAAAACAGCTCTGAAAATTGCTCTAGGTCTCCCAAAATGGACCCTGAATATTGTAATCCTGAAATAACTTCTTAGGAAATTCTTTCTGAAAAAAATAAAGCAACTTGCTTCCCAATTTTTCATTAAGCAAATAGTTGAGGGTTTACATTCCCCATTTCTAACAGAGAACTTCCATAATAATCGGGAAATTTAATTAAGTACCAAAAAAAATCCATTTTGTTTATTCTCAAGAATTTAAACGTATCTTCCAGTCAAATTATCTTGAATCAAATTATTTTCCAGTCAACTTGAAATTCCATCCACTAATTGTAAACATTTCAAAAATTTTCTTACAGATTTTAAATTTCAATATAAAAATCTACCTTTGATTGAAATTAATAAATATTTTAATGAATGCATGCGAAATTTCTTTTCTGATAATTTTATTATTGTTAATAATGCATCCAAAACACACCTCAATAACACTTGACTCTACTTGGTGCACAGTTAAGAAGAGCTTATCTTGATCTCTGTTTGGTCCATTCAAAACATCAAATGCATTTCTATTGTTGTATTTCATTTTAAGGCCTGGCAGTAAAATCAAAAACCACATCACATTAATCCTAAGCAAAACTGCCCAAATCGAGGGAGAGAGCAGATGGAGCAACCAAAAATTACGCAATAAAATGTGCCTAAAAAAACCCAAAGAGGACAGAATAGAACTAAATTGAATGTATAATTCTGCTGTAAATACTTTCTAACTGAAAAAGTATTTAAGGCAGAAGAGATAAATATATTTCTAAATACATTTTCATAATTAACTTTGTTCTCATTGTGACAAGTCCTGTCAATATAAAGATATTGTAATAATTTTGACAAAGTGTGCACACTGTTTAATAAAATGAGAAGTGAGCCATCATGCAGGTAATCTATCGCACAATCAGGCCCATTTGCTTCATCTCATCCCAGAGCATAAAATACTTTTAGAATCCACTTACTCGAGTTTCTTCTCTTCTTTTTGGATCGTATCAGGTCCCGGAAGTGGAGAGAGACGCTGTGACGAGGGGTGCGGGAGGCGTCTAAAAGGAGAAACAGCTTATTAAATAATATCATGCAATTGTTTCCAGGGATTAAGATAATATTATCGTATAAAACCGATTTTTACATCAAATCAGAGTTCAAAAATTATCTTTTTAATGATACCAAGTTTAATCAAGTTTTTATTTTTAATGAACTTTTAAAGTAATATTTTAACATTAATTTTCAATAATTTATTTCACAAAATAAAAGTAAAATCTAACCTACATTAGCACGTTTCGCATGCTGGAGAAAAAATTGGCTTTCATCAAGGTGTTGTCATCACATTGATAAAAGCTCAAATTAAAAAATAAGTTAACTATTACTGCAAATTAAACCTAGAAAAGTGTAATTTTCAGCATGTATCTATATAAAATTAATTAAATATTAAACATATTTTCTAAAACATAAATGAGAAAAAGTTTTTTTTGTGATCTTTTACAATATTTACATTATTAATTCAATAATTCCGTTTTATTTGTGACAAACATGGTTTAATATATACATGTTATCCAATTTAATAAGGGTGCTACAGGTAGATTTATAGTAATAGATATATATCTACTAACAAATGATCTGATGAAATAAATTGTATTTAAATGTAATTTGAGTCAATAAATACTCTGATGACTTACAGATTTTAAATTTTTACATAGATCACCTTATGAATCTTATCTCTGCCTTATGAATCATATTTAACAAAATATTTTTGAGACACTAATATTTTAGATAAACAGAGTTGCATTGCAATCAATTAAATCAGTCACTAAAACTGACTGACTTTTAAAAGTTTAATATCAGTATAAAAATACATTCTTTTAGATATTTCTATCCATTGTCTTAAAGAAAATAGCCTATCAATGTGTGGTTTCCCTGATGCTGATTATTAGATGAATACATGTTTTGTGTTATAAGTAAGTGCGAAAAATTTAGTTTTTATCATCGCATTGCCAAAAACTCAAATTAAACTTACTGCAAATTAAATCTTGGAAAGTGTAATGTTCAGTATAGTTTATATGAAATCTAATAAATATGAAATGTGATATTTTCTTTAAAAAATAAATGCGAGAAAAAGTTTTCTGAGACATTTTTAGTTTATATAAAGCATATATAGTTTAATATATAAATCCATGCTAATTAGGGCCCAATAGCTAATTCCTAAAGCTTTATTAACTGGCAATCCAAAAAAATGGTCTAAATAAAATAAATACACATATTTTATGCAGTTTGAATCAATAAAAGTTCTAATGAACTACAAATTTTAAATTTTTAATCAGAACCACTGTTCTGTGAATCATGTTTAATAAAATATTCTTGAAACACTATAAGTGCAACTCATTTGCAATTAAAAAAATGACTGAGTTATGAAAATTTGAATGTCTCTACTATATAAAAACATCCAATTTTAGATCTCTCCACAACTGTTTTGAAGAAAATATAAATTTGCCAATCATTGTTTGGATTTTTTCCCAAGATTGATTGTCTGAAATAATGAAATTATTGATTGTCTTAAAATAATAATATTCAAAGCCTTATGACTCAGTTAAGCTTGATCACAGAGGGTTGAAACAATAAATTGTACAGTTAATTTTACTGAATACGATTTATAGGATCGAAAGACTAAAAAAAAGACTTCATAATTGTTTTCAGAAGTATATTTATTGATTGAAATAAAATATTATTTACCACATTTATATCATTTTTGAGGTTAAACTGAATTTTATAATTAATCAAAAAAATTTATTTAGCAATTTTTTTGAAATATTACATAAATTATTAAAAAAATATTCTGTGGAACACATAAGATTATATTGTTGAAGAATTCAATTTTCTGTATTCATATTTTTAAAAAATATATTTCAACAAAAAAAAATTCTTATAAATTGAAGTTTTATCTCTTCCATTTGAAATTCAAATTTAAATTTAAATCTTATGGCAGCTGATATTAAATTTGAGATATATAAGCACAATGAACAAAATACTGTAATGCTTCTGTAATAATATGAGTTATGTGAATTTTGAAATATGAAACTTAAAAATATTTTGCTGCATAAGCTATTAATTAATCAAGATTGATGAATATTTAATTGAACATTTTAGAAAGCAATCCTCCTGTCAAACTAGCTGGTTGACAAAGATGGCTAGTATGTAATAAGAATGATTTGAGTGCCAAGTACATTAGCATTTTATAAATATAGATTGTAATAGCGCAATAAACATGCAGTAAATTAATTGGTTAGCTATGTTTGTAAATTATAAAAATAATAGATATTCTAAATATCATGAGCCATCATGTGCTATAAATTCAACAAAATCGGTAGAAAGATTGTTGTTGGAGTACTGTATAGGGGTTTTGCGCCATAGAGAATGTATGGTACAGCACTGTGTATTCCCGAATATGTAAAAAAGTGGAAATCAGACAATCATTGATGATGTAACAATGCATATAATTTTTATAACAGTCATAAGAATTCATAAGAAATAAAAAAATTTGAAATCTGTACCATGGTGAAGATTATTTATTCTATTTTACCACACAAATCAGAAGGAATGAAAAGGCGAATTCCTCATGTAATTTTATCATCATATAAAGACAAATCTATATCCATTATCAATCACAACTTTATTTCATAAAATTTTTATTCCATCTGTAACTCAAGAGTCACACAAACGTAAAATAATCGAAGTAAAAGTTTTAATACAAAGTCAATTATCTCATATATGATAAACGAATAATTAATGAATTTTCAAAATGTCAACCATAACAATAGCAAGTCAAATTAAAGTATGCAAATCAGTGGCAGACAGACTTGAAACTCAAATTTGAAACCCTGCTAAGAGACTTGTTTGCAATTCTTTTTCTAATTAATTAAAAAAAGAGGACAGAAAAAATAAAGACATTGAATGAAAATGATAAGAATGAAACAAAATATAGAGATAAATAAACGAAAGCATCAAGAAGAAAAAATTGACCAATATATAATATTAATTGAAGTTTTAGAAATGACTTAAAATGTAAAAAGTATGAAAAGATTTTTTTAAAGCAATATTAAGGCCACATATTCTAAATAAGTAGCCATATGATTAGCAATATTAGATGATTAGAACATTATAATTCAATATGAGAAATAAGGTGCAAATCCTCATGTCCCTAGATGATGTTTCAAATGCTTTGTCTCTGGAATGCAAAGACATACTATCAAACAGAGAGTGTAGGCAAATACCTTTGGACCTAAACAAATTTGCATGTGTGCACATGTGAGTGCACACCCATGTGTGGTACAAGGAAATTCTTATCTGCTTATTTATTTTGATTTACAATCAACTTTCATTTACATTTCAGTATACCTTTCTAAGGATTTATTAAAAAATTAGGATTTTTTGCTTTATTTTGTTTTGTTTAGGCCAATTTGTAGTAATCATATAATTCATAAGCCTTCAATTCCCTTCTATCATAAGGCGAAAAAAGAAAAAACAACTTCACGAAATGCCACTGTCATGGAGAAGAGATAGTGTTCCCCCTTGCACACTGATCCACTTGACTTTATGACAAACAGATAACATAATTTTATTGAGATTTCTGGATATTTTCATTTTCTGTCTTTCAGTTCTCTCAAGAGATGAGCCATTATTTTTATTGAATTCTTGACATTAGCTAATAGCTTCTGTGTGCCTTTTGATGTTTACAGGCATAAAAATACAGTTTTTAAAACTAAAAATTTAATTTCTTAACTATCATAATATTTTATTTTCATTTCAGTATGATCTAAAGCGAAAACATATTACATTTTCTATGAATTCACAGAATTTCTTAGTAAAAAATTGAATATGATTGATAACAAAAGAATAATGGCAATTTTAATTTTGATGTTAATCAATGCAAGTTTGACTGTTTATATTTTCTACAATGAATAAGAAATATACAATTATTTGAATTCTCCTATGTTAACATTTCTGTTAACAATAAGAAACCTTGAGATATATTAGAATTTAATTCCAACACAAAAAAGAAACATGGAAAATGTCTTTAATGTAATAGCTTATGACAAAACATATATTAAGAAGAAAAGAACCATTTTATTATTTTGGAACAAAAACCACATGGATGATATATGTTATTCAACAAATTATTCTTATTAGCTAAAGAGTGGGATTTTTATTAAAGGGAACTCAACTATGCAAATACTAACATTTATTAAAAGCTAAGTGATGAGCATTCAAAAACTGTCATTTTAGCTTTTTATCTGTTGAGGTATTATTTATTTATTTTTTCATTCTCTCATACCAGATTATGAAGTCTTTTATTTTTTAATGATATCTAGATTCAGAAATAAATATGACAGGCAGTTAAAAGCTCAGTAAATTATATTTAAACACTAAAATATCTTCCTGTTTGAAATTTTGAAAAATTATTCTCTATAAATACAGATAGTCGATTTACATGAATGCATATTGCATGTAACTCATCTGTGTTATATAAAACATGATAATAATTACATGATTCAAAATATAAATTATTCCAGGAATTTTAAGACATGTCAAAATCTTATGAATTAGCAAATTCTTAAATCCTTGAAAAAAAAGTTTTTCTTCTCTTCATACATAAATTTCTTCTCTTTAAAACATTTATAATTTCATATATAAAATTCTTCTCTTTCATATATAAAACTAAAAATGGCATTCTAAATTAATTAAAGTCAAAGTTCATGCAGCAAGATATGCAAGTGCAAGGCTCTCAGTTTTAATGGAACTCTGAAAATTATACTCAGATGCTTACTGTCTCAGAAAAAAGTACACTCACCAGGCACTGAGGAATTATTGCTATGAATATCCATTATTCTGGATGTTGAGAAAGACAACCGGCGTGTGGCTCGGCCCAGGAGCCCCAAGTGGGAGTGCTCTAAAGGAAGGAGGAATAATAAAAATTATTTCCTGAAAAACAAACAGCTACAATAAACTCAATTCATATTTTAAAAGATCTGTTCAATTTTACAATCATTTCCTTCTTTTCAAAATGTTTTTCAATAGCTTAATATTTTAAGAAAAGGTTAGGTTAAAATAGTAGAATTATTTTAACAAAATGCAAAAGAGTGAAAGCAGTGCGCTTTTCTTGTTCTAGGCATTATTTTCATTTCTAGACCATTAATAATCTATATCTCAACCAATTTTGCTTTTACATTTTCTGTATGTTTTTTTTATTATTATTCATACAGAATATTTATATCTGTGCAGATTTTGTTCTCATCATTTGAAAATTTAAGCAATATTCTTGGATCAGCTTTCCTGGCTTAACTAACTTCTAAAATAGAAAATTTTATCTAACACGTCACTTAATAAGTCAGCTGAGTGGATATAAGCTGGTGAAAGTCGTCCAAAGCGACCAAAAATTCAAAAGCCAGCTGGCAAGATTATGGCATCTGTATTTTGGGACGCACATGGAATCTTGCTTATGTGTTGTTTCAACAGGAGAATGCCTTGTGTCACAAGTCGATGAAAACAATGGTTAAATTGGATGAATTACGCTTTGACCATCTTCCCCACCTACCGTACTCCCAGATTCGGTCCCTAGAGACTACTGGCTTTTTGCAGACATGAAAAAGATGCTCCAGGGGAAAAAATTTGGCTCAAATGAAGAAGTGAGTGCCAAAACTGTGGCTTATTTTGAGAGCAAAGACAAATCGTTTTACATAAAGGGCATCAAAAAGTTACAGGAACATGGGAATGAATGTATTACTCTTGAAGGAGAGTATGTTAATGAATAAAGTTGAATTTCTAAAAAAACAAGATTGTTTTTCTCTGTTAGATCGGAGACTTATTGAGTGATGTGTTATACCATCAATACAGCCTTTGTTATGAGATATAGTTGAGGAATGCCAGGCTATGATATATAATTTACAGTCATTGAGAAAATTATATATCTTTGTTTAAAGTGTTGCAAAATTCTATCTCACTGAAATTCCATTTGTTGCAATTTTAACTTTGGATGTTTTTCTGAAAATGTTCCTAGAATTAATTTATTAAATAGAATTGCAGCATACTTGTGATGATAATCAGAGATCACAATATAAAATTCAGAACTAACATCAATAATAATGGCATAACAGACCATAGTAACATACAATGTAGAAAATGCTTTATGCCAACATGCAGATTGAATTTCATTCTGAGTGTTAGAATATTTTTAACACTAAAATTAGCCTGAATTTATTTTCTATAGTTCAGATTCTGTTTTAAATTTATAAAGACGGTGTGTATATTGCATAAACATGCTACAGGAAATATTTAAATTGTTTTTCTAATAAATCAAAGAAGCATGATTTTTGTTTCACATTGCAGCTTCATCTACTGCTTTTATCCTTTGTTTTCCTAACTTTTGAGTTAAGTTGAGATAAGGTGTTTACTAAAGTTGTACAAAATGCTGCAACCATCAATAATAAAAAAATAAATAAATATTAAAATGAATGTAAGAAAATTAATTGTGATAGACATAGCAAATTAAAAATTTTCACAAGTTAATTTTCTGATTTCATTTTTACTTTTCATCATCTGTTCCTGGTGCACAAAAAATAGAAAACAGACTATTAAGATTTGTATGCAAGTATTTTTTTAAGCTAGAAAAGAATATGTTTTTTTATAACAGATATGACAAGACATAAAAATAATATCACTCTAACAAAAAAATTTAACAATTTATAATGATTGTTTTAATGCACTTAGGAAGGAATAAGCTAATCTTTGTAACATAATTATAAAACTGAGTATTATTTAATACTGTGAATGTTTTAATAGATATAAAAATATGAATAATTATAGTTGATATTTTGTTTCATTGCAATTAATAAAAAGAAGTTAACAGTAAAAAATTTACTTTCTTAGTTTTAAGAGATTTAATATATTTTTATAAAAAAAAGCATTAAATTAATTGAAAATTTAAGAATGGTCTCTAAAGTACAAATGGCATTGACCAACAATGGATATGAAATGCATTCCATCTTATGCAGCAGTTATCTTATTCTTTCTAAATATTATTTCTTCCAATTTAACTGGACATATTTAATAGATTTTCATTATAATAATGCACTCTATTTATACTTTTTTCCTTCATAATGACTAGTTTAATTTGTGTACATATAAATGTATGGAAATATGTTTAAATACATGATAAACATGAGATGCAAAGGACTATATTAAATTAATAAATTCCAATAAAATCTTACCCCTCTTATTAATATCACCATTCTCTTGTATTGAAAGACTTTCAGCTAGATCAGACAAACCATTGTCACTATTTTGCGATTGAAATGAGAGAGACATGCGTCGACGAAAGCGGTTCATAACTGGCTTGCATCCCTTTTTAAAGAGCATCCAAGCTTTAATTTGAGCAGACTGACTGGGCTGGAATGTCAAAGGCACTTGAGTGGACGTGGTTAATCGACCAATTTATAACATAGATGATGGCAGGTTCAATCTTCTGGAAATAATAATATCTGAAACAAAAGAAAGGGAAATAGTTTCTAAATCCAAGGTGCATAGACTAATTTTATCTTAAAAAAATAAGCATTTCATAAGTATTCTCTAAGCACTTTTAGAAATAAAATAAATTTAATTATTTCACATTAAATAAATTCAATTTTTCTCCAATAACCTTTCCCAACCCATTAGATATTGGGAAATATTGTTGGGTTGTCGAACATGTGAATTAGCTTTATATCCAATTTCAACAATTTCTTTTTCCATTAAGAGATAAAGCTTTCTTTCATATTTTCTATTTGTTTTGCCATCTGAATTTCGTCAAAACAGGCAATATTTTGAATGGACTGATGTTGCTAACACTCACAATTTTGTAGCAATATATAAGGAATGGATTCTGTCTGCTTTATTTGATCATAGATTACATATTGTAAAACATAAGATATCGTCCACATAAATTTCCCAATTCAAAATTTTAAATAGTGACGAATCCTCTTTCAACAAATGTTTGGGCACAAGGAAAAAAAAAAAAAAAAATTCAAAACTTTTCATATTTCTTAAATTTATTGTTTTCATATACAGGATTTAAAAAACAAAACCCACACCCTATCTTATTTTCCTGATATGAAAATTATCGAAATTCAGTAAAGATGATTTCACTAAGAAATCTATAAACTTCATGGGTATTACATCTTCATTATATCTTTTTATTCTTTCTGCTGAAAGTACAACATAGGGCTTTACATCCCCCTCTCCCCCGGAATTTACTTGTTTTCTGCCAAAACAACATTTTCTATGGATAAAAAAATTTATTGAAGAAATATTCACTATGCATTCCACCATTTTTGTTAGAAGCTATGGATGACCAGGCTTGAAAAGCTTATATTTTTTATTGGATATTGCTTCTATGGAATGTAAGTCTTTCAATAATTTAGTCCTTCTTATGCCTGCACTTACTTTATCAACTACACAACAAAATGCATGGTTAGAAAAATCAGGCTGACATTAGCAATTTACTGAATAAACAATTTCAACAGAGAAATTTTGTTTCCAAACTTTTAAAACACACAATAGTTGTTTTACTAATTTATGTATATCAGATGCATAAAAAGGTAAAAGTAGTCATCACTCAGATGCATTTGAAGAAATGGCTTAATATGCTCTGCAACATATGTGAAACAGGCTGAAAATATCTCTCCAATACTTTATTGCATACTCCCTAATAAAAGTATTATCACTTCTCCTTCTGGCATAAAAATTAGGGAACTTGGGCAAGTCTGTGAATGCCATTGAGTGCAGAGGTTTTTATTTTCAGTATCCCCCCCCCCAAAAAAAATGAGTATGCTCCGAAACTCTTTGGTTGACCAACCGATTACAAAATTGATGGGACAGTTACAATTTTAGAAATAAGAGAACTTACCAAATTTCATTTAAGTTACTTTACTTTTTTGTTACAGTATTCATATGTATGCAAATATACAGACTGACAGAGTATCAATTTGTTGACGCATTTAGTTTTAAATGATATAGATCTATACTTTATATATTGGCACTGTGTACCAAATTTTATCATTTGAAACTATCCAGTTCACTTATATTTAAAAAAAAAAACAGGTAAAAAAATCTTTCCATGGAAACAGATTTTATTCAAACTTTGGTGGAAATCTGGAAATTTGTTATTAAGAAACCCCACTCAAAGCATTTTTCAGTTATCATGTTCACAGATAAGCATAATTCCAAAAATGTGTTATTTGGAGGTTTGAATCATGGAAATTAGACAAAATCTCAAGTTCAAATCTTTTGGTGATTAGTGTGTGCATGTATGAATAATTCATACATACACACACACACAAAAAAGGAATTTATCGGCATTTATAGCAAATGACTTACAAGTAACTTTGGAGCATCACAAATATTCTGCTTTACTTTTATTTTTGGGAGACTTAAATCCTTCAGTGTATTCACAATGAATGAAATAAATATTCACCAGTATATTGTTAAAAAATTCTACACTTTCGCAAAAAAATTAATTGGAGTAAAATAATATTTTACTAATGGCAAGTCAATAAATGATTAAATATAACAAACCAATGCTATACAAACAAGTCATAATATATAGAAAAGCAAAGATGAACTAAAGTTATTGTTAAAATTCAACAGTCATTGTTTTACATGAATACATAAAATTATTTCTAAACAGAAGGGATTTTTCCTCTATGTTTTTCCCTAAAAAGGAGATGAAAGAAGAATCAAGTAAATGAAAGAGATCTAATTTTCTCTATTTAAAAGAAGTTAAAAGAAGATTCAAGTAAATAAAAAGCATGTATTGTTCCCATTCTATCAGTAGTTTCTAAATTGAGACAGAAACTTTCCCAGCAACTTTCAGATTCACTGTCATTTTGTAGCTTGAGCTTGGATATTTTCCCCAATAGACTTGGATATCAAAAAATAAGCAAAATTATCAGTTTGTACTTCAAAATAAATCATGTTCAATAGAAAAATTTAAAAATAGCAAATATTATATTTTCTGTATATGTATGGAAAAATATAGATTCCACTCCCCCTTATTTTATATCCACAAATACCAGTCTTTAAAAACACTTGCAATGCTCATGAATGCTCTCCGTATATGCTCCTGCTTATAGAAATAAAATTCATACTTTTTAAATAATTACTACTCATTTAAAATCTAGTGTGGCATTTCTCTGTGGAGCAAATAATTATTTTTACAGTCCATTAGATGATTTCTGAAATCTGTGCATTTTAAATATCTAATTGAGCTGCAAATAACATAATTTATTAAATTAATTGAACATCTTAGAAAAGATTAAGATATTATAGGCAGTTAAATGTAAAGGGAACAATTCTATGCATATGATATGAATACTTCCTTTCTAAAATCAACAAGAGAAATAGGACTTATGCAGTATGAACTGAAGCTAATGCAATACATTTTATGTAAAAATATCAACAAAAAAAGCAACTACTTTTTACAAAACATTTTATATACAAAAATACTAGATATATGAAATGAAGTATTGTACTAGTGCCATTGCTTTTAAAATAAAAATAATTAATTCAAAAGATAATATTAAAATACATTTATTTTCCAGAATTTTTTTATTTAGGAATCATCTATAGCTATAACAATAACAAACTTAAATTTTCAATTTGATAGCTATTGTCATTCATTTCTTTTTAAATAAATCCTTTCAATATTACTTCAATATGCTGCAAATGCTATTCATTACATATCTCTGCAAAAAACTTTTTGAAATTTGGTTTAATTATGATAAAAAAAAATTATATAATTTTCAGCACTTATTTCAAAAATAAAATATAGTTCTTTTACATTGCAAAAGATTTTTCATAAGACAAATTCACATTCTGAAGAAATATCTCAAAATATTTTGATACTTTTTTATTATCATCTCATAAATATGTGTTTTGCATTTATACTTAACTTTACTACAATTAAAATTATAAATAAGCTTATGAAGAAAATCAACTACTACCAGAATAAATTTTTTCAAAACTTGTATGCCTTTCTTTTAGTAAACATGCTGGGATTATCACTTTTCAACAATCCATAATTGGGCAATAATACTGATATTTCTCTTTCCTTGATATTGCATTTCCATTTACTAAAGGTTTCGGTGAAAACTTTTACCTTGCTCTATACTCGTTTGCATCTCAATTTTCAGAATAATAGTTCAGATGTGAATAAGGAAAATGAATTCTGATGCTCATATTACTCTCTAACATCTTGAAATATATTAATATTTATTCTACATTAGATTTTTAAATTGAATCACTTTGATTTACAAGAAAACTAATTACTACTTGAAAACTTTTCAAGCTTTTATCTCATTATTTTCATCACCCATTTTGAGTCAAAATCTTCATTCTTCTTCATTTTCCTATGTCATGTCCTACAGAAATTCTTCCATTCAATTCCACATTGCGTAAGTTCATAAATAGTTCACAAAGACATATGAAACATTTCCCTTTTCTTTTAATACTTTGTTTTATAAAGTTTAATTTACAAAGAAATAATGCAGTAAAATCTTCTACAGATTCTTTCTCTTTAAATACCTTTAACTCCACATTTTAATATCTTCTTCCTATGCCTCAATTTCATACCAAAATAAGTAGCTGAAATATATATTTTTTCTTTTTCTATTTGAACTTTAAAGTTATTTTAAAGCAAAAACAACCCAGTGAATCATTTTTAAAAGCCATTTCTCTCAAGCACAACATAAACTAAAAAATACTTTTATTCAAAGCTTGGAATTATATACATATATATGTGTACAACACTGAACTAAGAATGGCATTAATGAGTGTAGAAAATATATCTGGATGTGGAAGAGAATTGATGAAAAGTAATTAATGTATTAAATATCAATTTATCATTTTAATGGAAAATCCTACAAATAATAATCAATTGTTATTTATAAAGAATTTATATAAAGAAAATTATTAAAATATATTTAAAGTGCTCAATATAAACACCACTGTTGTTCTTAAATATACAATATTCACACACACACGAATCCTATAATTTATACTAAAACAATATACAATGGACTTTAAAAAAAAATTTCCAATAATTAGTGCTTAAAAAAGTCATCAATATTGCTAATACATTTTTTTTTTATTGCAGACTTGTGCAATCAATAGTTTCAACATAATCAAAAATAAAGCTATTTCTATGTTTGTAGGAAATTTGATAGTCATTAAAATAAAGACAGATTAGTAAAAATAAACATTTCAAAAGATTATTAAAATCTTCCAATTAGTCCAGTCATGATTTCCTTATTCAGCAAATCTTTAAAGGCTCATTCTTATGCAATTTTAAAAAGCATGTTCAGTTCTATTTTATAAAATACATGTGAAAATCACATAATATTGATTTATATACAATATATTCATCATATAATATTGTTGATCATATTTTTGAATAGTAAATATATATATATATACAGTGTTAATGGCAATGCTTATTGAACTGAACTGGTTGATCCAATAGCTTTTTGAGACATGTACTCACTTCTGATGTTTTATAACTATTTGTAAAAACCCCCTCCGCTTTTTTGAGTTTAAAGGTACTCTCTGAAATTTATTCTAAGAATCTAAAAATCTAGTTGTATGAGAGTGAAATGCATGTAAATTCTTTCCTAAAAATATCTCATTGCTTTGCATAATTCTTTTGCACTAAAAATAATATTTTTCCAGCTTTCTTCTGGCTTTCAAATATGGCAAAAGGAAGAAGGAGTTAGGTAATAATAATAGGTGAAGTCGTGTTTACTAGATAGGTTTGAAAACAGATCAGAAGGATATTCATTTTTCTACTGTACGGTATTCAATGATGTTACATTTTGATGCTAATGAAATGCAAATTTTCACTAGTTCTTGCATTTGTATATGCACAGCTCATATGTGCTACCTATATAAATTTATTTCTCTATATATTTCTCTCTCTCTTTTGTTCTTTAAATATTTATTACACTACTTCAGATTCATTCTGAATATATCAGCAAAGGCAATGTTCACTCACAGTGTACCTTTTAACAAATTTCTTCTTAATGAGACAAATGATTTAAGAGGCAAATATAGCTACTCACAGTGTACCTTTTAACAAATTTCTTCTTAATGAGACAAATGATTTAAGAGGCAAATATAGCTAACTTATGAAAAAGAAGTAATAATTTTAATGACAAATTGTTTAATATATGCTATTTCAAAAGCATAAACTGTGCAACTATACCATAACAAAATGTGAAGCAGAAAAACCTATTAAATAAAACATAACATTAAACTATATCAGGGATTAAACCATAGATTATTTTACTTATCAGTGTCAAAATCTATGGAAAAATTGTAGCATAAATAATTAAGAATAATACATTAATCAGCAGCAGTGTTCTCTTTTACTTCATTATATATTCATTTCATATTCATCATCTTCATATATTTTGGACCAATTCTTTTTTATTGAGTTGAAAATGGCTCATATCAAGTACTTTAGAATAATAATATAGCAAAATTTATCTTCCCAGCTTGTGTTCTTGAGCCATTTTATACACACAAATAGATAATAAAACTTTTAATATATCCAGATTTGCTACAGAATTAATATTCTTGGGATACATTTATATATTTTTAATTTTTTATGCTCATCTACACAAATCTGAGTGAATAAGCTGATTTTCCATATATAGATTCCATCCAAAATTTGATGCATACCTATATGGTTGGTAAAAAAAATTAACGCATACAAAATTTTACTAATTATCTGATGATATTTCAGAGCAATTAAATTATACATAGATATAATTCCAAAAATCTTCCTGCAGAAATTCTAAAATTTGGAGATTCATCAAAATCTTTTAAATTCTGAATTTTTAATTATAATAATAATTTTGCTTTGTATAGTTCACATATAAGAAGGTAAAAATTCATCCACATTCATTAGAGAGCCTAATTTCTACAAATTTTTATCTAAAAGAAATAAAAACCTAATATAGTTATAAAACAAATTTCATCACACAGAAGAACCAGAAATGAATTTAATCCCACCAGAAGAAGAAATTTATTCTTCATCAAAAGTACAGTAGTAAAGAAAGCTATTCAGTTTTTATACAATAAATCACATTGTGTTGGATCTGAATAAGAGGAATCCACTTTGTCAAATTATTATTAAAAAAACATAACCCTGAAGCACATAGAACTTGCATCATTTAAGTCAGTTTAAAAGAACTATAAAAAAATTTGTGGATCCAAAAGATGTTAATATAAAAAAAAAGATTTTGTCTAGATTTATTATCTTACTTAATATTATAATTATAGCAAATAAAAAGATATGAAAACCTTTCTTCGGCTTCATCTAATCTCACTAATATAAATAATGCATGTCGTTTTCACATTGCAGTGAAACAAATTTTAAAATTTCAAGGCAACTCTTAGCTCCAGAATCCAAAACGTAGAACAGAATCAATTCAATTACATACAGTATTTTAAAATCTTCTCAGTAAGATTTAGAAATAATAAAGATCACATAACTTAATTTTAATAAAAATCTCAAAAGAAATGAAGCATAAGACAAATTAAAACAGAATATATTTATGGTATTAAAATAATTTAAATAAAATTGTATTAAGTTTCTGCCTTTGAACTTCATCTAGATAATACTTTTTTAAATGGATTGTTGTTGTTTTTAAATCTGAAGAGAAAGTAACAACAACTATGTTGTAATAGTTAAAATGATCCATTAAAAGAATTTAAGCTAAATCTTCTCAATAAAAATTCATATTAAGCGAAATTATTTCCTAACATATTAAGTAGCTGTAATTTATTACAAAAAGCAAATAAAATAGATTGAATGTGTTTAAGAACAAAATGTTGTGATGTCTTTCAAGAAGTAAACAAAAGATTCTGTATGGTATATTTGGCAGAATTACATGATTTATTATTAAATTAATAATGCAAGGAAACTGAATAACAAAATTTCATGAAGTTGAAGCGCAATTCTGAGTAATTAAAATGAAAAAAATATGCGAAATTAGATATGGAATAATAAAAATAAATACTACTGATTAAAGTGGAATGTTTGCTTTATTACGGATGGTATACGAAACAAATGTATATATAATATATTTTAAAAGGGGATCGAAAAAGAATTAAAATGTACGAAATAATATATTTTATAAGTATTCGTACAGAGGTAGGTACCTGGAAATCCACAATTTCGGATATTCATGTTGACCAACAACGTAACCCACCCTGCAAATTGTCACCTCTCCAACTTTCCCATCGTGCAACTCGCACCCATCTGTTGAATATATTATATAAATTTCGCGGGAAAATCAAAATTGTTTTTAAAAATAACTTTTAGGAATGTTTCTTTAAAAATTTAATGGAATAAATACTTTTCATTTCAATTCTAGATCACATAGCACATTATCAAAATGTATTTGATAATCTTAAAATACCATCAAAACTCAAAAAAGAAATTCTGTTACCATAGCAACTGCATTGTTTACGACAACTCACAACTCTCTCTTGAAGTCTGAATCCAGGATATTTTCCAAGTAAATAAATCAAGGGTACTTTTAAAGGGGGGGGGGGAGTATGAATCTTTCCAGATAATAAAACTACTATAATTTCTAATTTTATCTATAGCGTCAGATGTAACAGTATATTAAAAAGATATATGGAAAAATATCGGAAAGAGGTAATAATAATTCAAGATTTTTTAAAGATAATAATCAAAGATATTGGGGGGGGGGAGCAAGACCCTCAAATGGAATACGTGCTTCACCTCAGATAGATTGATCATATCCATCGAAGGTGACGATATGCTTCACCAAAAACTAAGACAGCATATTTGTTGAATTTGAGCGACATCTTTCCAATTTCGATTGTATTTGGCGACCGTTTCACTTTAATATCTGCGTGTGATTCGCTCCGCCGCTTGCCAGTACCTTTATATAGTTCCTATGCTGTAAAGCAGCAATAAAAGTAATTTGACAACAATATTACAAAGAAAAAAATTAAGAAAGTCAGAGCAACAAGAAAGTAAATATAATGAAAAACACCGATATGTCACTGATGAAGAAAAGAGAAATATTGAAGAAGAAAGGCGCGTGCTTTGTCTATTTGAAACCAGACCATAATTCGAAGATTTGCAGGACCTATTTAAAGTGCAAAGTATACAAGAAAAAATATCTTAGTATTATGAGTCCCAAATATAAATCAAACAAAATAAGATAAATCCCATGAATTAGGTGCAAAGGTTTTAGTATTACCAGGGAATTCGTCTACGTTATTATCAATGCTATTGGTGAAAATCATCAATAAAGACAGATCCAAGGATTGTTCACCACTGGTGAATTCTTAAGAAAAGATATTGTGAATAAGCTGGAATTGGAACCAGTAGATCAATAAATGTTGAGTCATAGAGATAGACTTTGAGATGGAGGAGGGGGCCAATAGAATAAACAACAATACATTGCAAAGCTTGTGTTCAAGATTCAAGGCACAACATTTCCGTTTTAAATAAAAAGAAAATATCTGGTGCTATTCCACATGTACAAGATTCTGATACTTAACGCAGAAAGAAAAATAAAATCATACAGTCAAATTAGACGGGCGAAGAAATCCCCCAAATGTGTTCATTAATAAACAGATTACCGTAGCGCATTATAACTGGTTTAATCTATTAATCTAAGATTAATCTACCAAAATTATTAGTAATAATTCAGTAGCTATTAAGACAAAACCTGTATGAACAATTCAAAGTAAACAAACAAATGTTTAAAATTTTTAGAAAATATTATTTATGTTACCAGTTTAGTTTTGGAATGGAATTACGGAATCCAAATGTCACCAGTATATGATATCTTGTAGAAATTTAGTGATATGAGGTTACCGAAATGTTAACTTTTTGTTGGCAGGTGTTCATATTTTTTCTTAAAACTATTAAATGGAAAGAAGTCAAAAGACATGAAATATGTTTCCTGTTGAAAAGCAGACATCCAGAGTTAGAAATAGGCAAAGAATTAGTCACGGAACGCTTAATGTGGACTAAAAGAATCTTATTCTATCGGAACATTTAAGAGAATACAAAAATGTGTTTAATGTGTGGATTCATGATGGAATCACTGAATGGCAGATAAAGAGAGAATATTAGATATAATTTACCACATCATATTGTAATAAAAACTGGTGATACAACTACAAAAATTTGCCAAGCTTTCGAAGTTTGGAAAGATTTCAAAAGGAAATTGCTTAAATAATTTTCTAGAAGAAGATTTAAATTTAGAATTAGTTTCAAATCTGATAATTTAATTTCTCAAAAATGCTATTGGCATAACATCAAACATTTTTAAAAAATACTTTTTACAAATCAACCTGAATTCAAGAGATAGAGATTACCTTCAGTTATTATAGTGGAAAAAGTGTGGAATGGAAAATATTGATTCAAATAGTGCTTTGAAGAATTTAGATTGTGAGAAGATAATTCCATCTTCCGCTATTAAGAAAATTGAATGGAATTCCAACTGCTATATGGTGAAGAAGATCAGTATGCTAAATTAATGTTATTGTGAAAGAGTATTAAGTATCAAGAAGTGGAAACTGTTATTTGCGTTGGGCAAGGTTGAGATTCGAACTTGCAACGTAAGCGTTCATAGCC